>JACEFZ010015145.1:0-22367 GCA_014155875.1 Cepaea nemoralis
GCTTTGGGTTTTTTAGCACCCCCCCCCCCCCAAAAGGGGGGTGGGAAAAAAGGGGAAAAGAAAGGTTTAGTTTTGCCCCCCCCCCCTGGGGGGGGGTTTTAAAGTCTACTACTGGACTACTGGGCAGGGCAAATTATACCTCCTGACAATACCCCTCTCTCTTGGTTATAATAAAGCCCCACCAAGGTAAGCAAGGCAATTGCTTCCCTTGGAAAAAGTTAAAGATAAGCTATGAGTAAAAACAAACTATAATACACTTTATTATCAATCAGGATTATTTACAACATGATGGTGAGTGATATGATGATAAGTACTGTGATACGACAGTTACAACAATCACATATAGTAGGTACATAAGTAAAACCTGACCGTAACTTCGTGTAGAATGCCTGGATCTGTATGATATCGTGACTACAGGTGAGATGATGCTTCAGTCGACTCCAATAAATTCCATTAAGATACGGTTCCACTACGATCCAGTAGGATCAGCCCGTTGGTTTTCTGGACCAATGTCCAGTCCTGACGCTAGAGGTCTCTCCTCGTGGTCGGGATCTACTGGAGCTCTTGTTGAGAACTGATCTGTCGAATGCACCAATCTAATGAGAATGACAAAGCCCAGTCTACCTATACAAGTTCTTAATTACTCTTATCTATTTGCCATTCTTTGATTCTTAGATGTAGCATTTATTTCCATGAATCAAGTGTCGTGTTGTTTCACATCTACGATGGTTTCCCTGGTCGTTCTGGCAGAAAAGTTTTCTTGGGCTATGGTTATTTCCAGCCGCAGGTCAGTTCTAATGTCTGAACGGTCTACAGTACGTATGATCATGACACCTTCCAATTTATTACACCCAGTGTCTCGATTCAGTCCAACACTTCACACACTGGACACACATTTTATCCGCATGAAGAAGGCCCCAGTCAGTCTGACAATATGTTTCCCCCCCCTTTCCGTAAGGGGGGGGGGGGGGCTTATCAAGCAGGAATTTACACCTGTACGTCTCTTTCCTCGAGTGGGGAACGTCAAAACCTGCAAAATGTGTGATTGTTATACTTATACTCGTTATAAAAATCTAGCCTATGATCGCTTTGAGTGTCGGCTTTTTTGCTGGCGTAAAATTTGAACTTGTTCACACGTAGAAACAGGACCGTGCGAGCAATGTTTTAAATGTTGATAATATCGTTTTATTCTTCTGCTCATTCCTCCTGTATTCCTGAATTTGTCCATCTTGATTGTAGACCAAGATCCATTCTGGGATGATATGCGGCGTTCTGTGACACGCACTCCGGCATGACCAGGGCAGAAAATCCATGATTCTCACAATCTGTGATCTTTGAGCGAGGCAAGCCATTCTATACGAAACACCCCTTTCTCTACCTTACTAAGCATACTCCGTGAGTCTGTAATGAATACAATTTGATTACAATATGTAGTGTTGCAGCGATCCCCTCCAACCACCAGAAGGCTGCTTTTACTGCTTTCACCTATTCTCATGTTGGAGGTCATAGTCTCACATATGCCAGACTCTCCCTTTTCAAGCATCGTCCATTAGACTTCACAATGAATCCACGGTCACTACGTCTGTTTCTCACCACTGACCTATCCTGTGTAGATCACTGTGTCACCTTGATGTGTGCTGCCCTGGTGTAGCGAAACGCCAGTGGCCCATGTCCTTATGTATTCTGTTATTCTTGGTAAACAAGGGGAACCGGCTTTCGGAAGCTCTCAGTTCTTTATTCGCTCAATTCTCCATGAAAGATGGTTCTTTGGGTTATCTTCATACCACAATCTTTACATGGAGCGAGTATATATTTGTCTTTCCTTTCGGGTAGTCCCGAAGGCGCGCCTTGCGTCAAATGTGCACTGGTGCGGCTACTGGTCAATTGATGGCCGGGCAAACAAGTACCGTTTGCAAGTTGCAACTTGTCAAAGTTAATTAAAGATAACGACAGAAGTGCAACTACTACTAAGACATTTTTAAAGGTAAACTTGGGTTGTGGGTGGTCCAGACAGACCTGGACTTATAAATGTATTTTGTCTCAAAGGGGAAGATGAATTGGCGAAAAGCCAATCATAACCAATGAAGAGTTGGTTGACCGTTGGCAATCTAAATGGGTGTCTTGTTCTTGGCATAGCCGGGGAAGTGAAACGGAACAATATATCTCCCCAGAGGATTTCATTTGTTCTTGGCGTCAGATGAGCTGTTGCTATCTTTCTGTCTACGGCTTGAATTGGGCATCTGGTCATCTTTCTGTGGAATATCATCATTGGATAGCTATAGTAATCTATGATCTATCTTCTTGAGCCAGAAGAGGCTAGTCACAGGACTATCTCTTTCGTCTGTTACTTGATAGGATTATGTCGGGAAGATAATGGACTTCTCTATCTCATTGAGAGAACCTGCATTCCTCTAAATCTATGTGTTCTGTGAGGCACTACCAGTACCTTGCGGCGACAGCTCAGACAAGAGCAGCGGCCGGGAGGGGTAGTATCCTCTTTCCTATTCTTGCTGGGAGTGGGGAACTACACTGCGTGCCATACAACCCCAATACTATACTTTTAGTAACGAGGGGAAACACACAGATGACTGGGCACACCACACCACAGGATCGTAGTTGTGAGAAAGGCAGCGTTTGTAAATGAGAGGGAAGCATGGAAATGATTGTGCCAAATCATAATAAAGGCTTGGTATGAATGTGGAGAGTGTGTCGTGTGGGCAAAAAGACAACAGGACTTCGTCCAGCTGGAAGTCTCCTCAAGCCCGGACGTGGTCAATCCAGGGGCCACCTGACAGGTCAGGCCCAGTCATTCAGGTATTAATTATAGTGTATTTGTGTGATACATGAGTCAGCCCAGTCGCTCAGGTTTTGTTTGTCATCTCCAGGGTCCTCTTCTATGGGAAGTGAATATGTCTTCTAACGGACAGTATCACCAGTGCTTCTAGGCTAACGCCAATATGTCCGACGAGGCCAACTCAAGGTTTGGTGTGCTTAACTCTGAGACAGAGGCAAGGTCCAGGTCGTGAGGCAAGGACATTTTGCATGACTGGTGCATTGCCGGTTTTTTTCAACAACATACGCCTGAGAGCAGTTGTTGTATGGAGGGAGCCTAAGAGAGATTTTCTGGCATACCCATTTTATACCAGACATTAAAAGGCACCCATCCATTATCCCTCCACGAACACCTCACCGTATCTGCAACCGTAAAGCTTTTCATAGGTCAGTGAAGACCTGGTGCCGAATTAATTCATGTAGCAATGAACAGAAGTCCTCAACACACCAGTCGCTTGGATTCTACAAAAGCCTGTTGAATCTACAACCAGTTGCTGGAGAAAGAAGGAGATTCTGACATCTTTGGTGAGATATGTCTGGACAGATCAGACTGTATCTGAAGCTGGATCTGTGGCTGTGGTGACTGGAGGCTCTCTGTCAAAACTTTACCAGTGTAGTGTCTGTGTAGATCTATATGTTTATCTGCCTTTATGTGTTCCTGTGCTGTTCTTGATTAGGTTAATAAAATTACTTCCAAGTTGTTCTGACGACTGCCATGTTATTTATGTGTCAGCCAGAAGAACACTGCAGGAAATAGGTCCCTAGGTCGAAAGGAAGCGTGACAGTGAGTCCAGGGAAAACGGAGGAGGGTTGGCAGGTAAAGACCTATCGCAGCCAGGGCTATAGAAGATTAATTAAACATTGTGACCGGGCTATTTGGGACCCTCCACGTAGCTTGTTACAATTTCTGGGGGCTCGTCCCGGGATATTTGAAATCCTGGTGGAGTTCTGGCTGATTTAGTGATAGGGGACAGATATCCTTGTTTTCTATCAATAGGTTCTGCCTACCGTGCCTGGCTATTGTCTATACTCTTCCTGACACAGACTGACCGACATACGACGTGTTGTGGTCGTGTAATGTAACTTGTTGTGTATTTGTGAGGGCAGGTGAATAGACAATTACCTCTTCCCTTACCCGCTGAGTTTAAGATGGCATCAGCTGGGTTTAATGTCGCTGACGTACAGGCTACAGGGCGTGAAATGGGTTATGATGGAGCGGAGTTACAGAAATATGTGCAGGAGGTGGAAAGAGACTACAGACAGGCTGTGCGCGAAGCCAAGAGGATTGAGGCGGAGGCTGAAGTTAAGAGGATGGAGGCTGAGGCTAGGAAGATGGAGGCCGAGCAGGCAGTCAGAGACCATGAGTTCCGTATGAGGGAGTTGGAGCTGAAAGCTCAAACTGCCAAGGAAAGAGACGGTGCAGTGGGAGACACAGTTCTCCCTGACTCAACAACTTCTGGTGGCGGTCCATACCAGGCAATGAAGTTCCCATTGCTCCCGTTCGATGAACACAAAGATAAGATCGACCAGTATCTTCACAGATTTCGGTCGATGGCTTTGGCTATGGGATTGGAACGAGGGAAATGGAACTTGAAACTCTCACAGGGCCTGAGGGGGGACCGCGTACGAGGTCTATTCTAGGTTGCCACCTGGTATGGAGAATGACTATGAAGCTCTGGAGAAAGCACTGTTGAAAAGGTTCCAGATGACAGCTCATACTTATCGACAACAGTTCAGAAAGTCGAGGAGAGAGCCAGGAGAGATGTTCGCAGCCTACAGTGTCAGACTGAAGTCTTACCTTTTGAAGTGGATGTCATTAGCTGGATTTGCTAACGACTATGAAAGTTTGGAAGAATTGGTGGTCGTGGACCAAATGAAGAGAATGATGCCTAAGCCATTGCAAACCTTCTTGCTTGAAAATGAGGCAGAAAGGTTAGACCTAGTCAACACGTTGGCGGAAAGGTATGTGCTAGCTCATGGGGATAATGGGGAATTGTCACAACCCAATCCCCGACCACCAGACACATGGTCTGGAAAGAAGAAGAACCCTAAAACAGCTCACACCAAGAAGGAGGATCCTTTCGATAAAGTTCCTAGTAAGAAACCCTCTGGTAAGAGTCCACCTGGATCTCCTAAAAGAAAGTGGAGTGAAAAGTGGTGCGCCTATTGCAAATCTCCCACACACAATACGGTTGATTGCCGGCGTAAACAGAAAGACTCTCACTATGCTGCTTGTCTTGTAGAAACCGGGGAAGGGTCTCACAAGGAGGTAGAAGGGAGGGATCTTGGGAACAAAGATTTAGAAAAACCACCAGTAGTAGAAACGGTACTTGTGAACGGTCAACCAGTTGAGTGTCTCTACGACACCGGTCTGCAGTTTGAGGCTGTAATTTCATCACACTTAGTGAGCCCGGAGCAGCTAACCGGGGAATCTATTGAGATTCAAACGGCGACAAAGAGTGCGGTAGCGATGTCTCTTCCAATTGCGAAGGTAGACATCAAATCAAAATATGTTACCGGCACTATACAGGCAGCCGTTCTGCTAGATCCTATCTTCCCAATGATCTTGGGTTGTCGCTACGTCTTTCTAGGGATTCCAACCGAACCCATGTACGTAGGGGCAATGCAAACCAGATCTCAATCGGAGGATGAGCAGACGCCGGCCTTGATCGTGAATCCTTTGCCTGGGGAGTTACGAGCTGCTCAAAGCCAGGATGCTACTTTGCAACCTTGCTTCAACCAGTTGCCAAAAAGTTCTGACCCACCAAGACGGGGTCAGTATTATATGAAGAATCGGTTACTGTACCGGAGAGCCGGAGTGGAGGATCGCCAGCATGGACAGCTGGTAGTTCCTAAGGCTTATCGGGAACAGCTTCTTCATATGGGACACACCATTTCTTTCAGTGGACATATGGGTGTCGGGGCAACTCTCCAGCGCATTTCCTGCCATTACTACTGGCCAGGGATGACTGGAGACGTGCGTAGGTACGTCAAGTCGTGCCCAGAGTGCCAGCGTGTGGCACCAAAACACTGGACAGCTCCGGTAGTCCTGGGAGACATGCCCATTATGAACTCTCCTTTCGAGAGAGTTGCCATCGATCTTGTTGGTCCTCTTCCTAGGACTAGGAAGAGGAATAAGTACATTCTCACGATGGTGGATTGCTGTTCCATGTGGGGCGAGGCGATACCTTTGGCCACAATCGACTCTAAGCGAGTGGCTGATGCACTGATGGAGACCTTTACTAGGTTGGGATTTCCCAACCAGATCCTAACGGACAATGGGTCTCAGTTCTGTGGTAAGCTGATGGAAGAAGTCTTTCGTATCTTCCAGACTAACCACATTCACACAAGCCCATACCACCCTCAGTCTAATGGGCAAGTAGAGAGGTTTAATGGTACCTTGATGACCATGCTTCGGAAGCTGGCTCAAGAGAAACCAGACAGATGGGATGAGTATATCTCAGCCGCCTTGTTCGCCTATCGGGAGGTTCCCCATGGGTCGACCGGGTTGCCACCAGCCACTCTACTATTCGGGAGGCCAATCAAGGGTCCCTTAGAAGCCTTATTGAGATGTTGGACAGAGGAGGAAACTTCTGAAGAAGCTGTATCCTCTTATAAATACGTCGAAGAGTTAAAGAAAAAACTCCAGACGGGTTGGGCTTTGGCAGCTCAGAATCTGAGGGCGGCCAGAAAGAGACACGCGGCCTACTACAATAGAAGGACGAAAGATAGGTCTCTTAAGGTGGGGGATCGGGTTCTGTTGTTACTTCCAGTAGGTTCCAATAAACTCGAGATTGGTTGGCAGGGGCCGTTCCCGGTGGAAAGGGTTGTGTCCCGCACCAACTATGCTATCCGGATCAGGGGGAAATCTAAAATCTTCCACATTAACCTCCTAAAAAAATATGAGGAACGATCCGATGGTACTTCTCTCCCACTCATGACTATGGCGGTCGCGATGGAAACTGAATCGGGCGAAGACGCGGATAGGGGGTATCCATTACACCCTGGGGAAACGTATAGGGATGTACATATAAACCCTGATTTGTCGGCTGAAGAAACAGACCGGATCATCCGTTTGTTGGAGTCCCATCAGCAGATTCTGACCGATCGGCCAGGGCGGACAGGGTTGGTCGAGTTGGATATGACTCTGACTACCCAAGACCCTGTGCGCCAAAAAATATATCCAGTGCCCTTTTCGAAAGAGAAGGCCCTGGAAACTGAAATCCAGAAGCTTCTGGACGATGACATCATCACTCCTTCGACTTCTCCTTATAATGCCGGGGTTGTCTTGTTGAGGAAGCCAAGCGGGGAGCACCGCTTATGTATTGATTACAGGCATTTAAACAGTTGTACGACATTCCAAGTTGAGCCGTTACCAAACACAAATCAACTGTTTGCCAGATTAAATAGGGCAAAGTACTTCTCAAAAATTGATTTAAGCCGGGGATATTATCAGATCCCTGTGAAGCCTGAGGTTCGGCCTATGCTCGCTTTCAGTACTCCGAGCGGCCATTACGAATTTAAGGTGATGCCTTTTGGGCTGAGCAATGCGCCCAGTGTGTTCACACGCATGATGAGGAAGTTATTAGACCCTTTAAGGGATCCTTCTGTTGTCTCGTTTATGGATGATATTCTCATCGCGTCTGACAATCTGAAAGATCACCTGAAATCCTTGGAAAAGATCTTCATAAGATTGAAAGAGGAGGGGTTAACCGCCCGTCCGGCCAAATGCATGATTGGCTATCAATCCTTGGAATTTCTGGGACACACTATTACCCCAGGGGGACTGGTACCGGAAGAAAAGAATATTGAGAAGGTCCGTCTCGCACCCCGTCCTAAATCCAAAAAAGATGTTAGGTCTTTCTTGTCTTTGTGTGGGTTTTACCAGAAATTCATTCCGAAGTTCAACGAAATTGCGGCGCCGTTAACCGAGACCCTGAAGAAAGGATCACCAGATCTTATAATCTGGACCCCGAGCTGTGAAGAAGCTTATGAGAAGCTGAAACAGGCTTTGGTGGATAGGCCAGTCCTGCAACTCCCAAATTTGGAGAAAACGTTTGTTCTGAGAACCGACGCGAGTAACATAGGGATTGGAGCAACTCTGTTGCAGGAAGGGCGAGATAATCCTTCGGTGCTGTGTCCGGTGGCATATGCCAGTCGAAAACTGTTACCCGCCGAACGGAATTACTCCACCGTCGAACGGGAATGTCTAGCTCTAGTGTGGGCGGTACAGAAATTTCAACCTTATCTGTATGGAGTCCAGTTTAAAGTACAATCCGACCATCAACCTCTGACGTTCTTGGCAACTTCTAAGAAACTGAATGCGAGGTTAATGAGATGGTCATTGCTCTTACAACCGTATCAGTTCACGGTCGAATACATCCCCGGAAGGGAGAATGTGGGAGCAGATTTCCTATCACGGCATCCTATGGTTGAATGTGAGGGTGGGGTCATTCGAACAGAACCACTGACAGTAGAAAGTCATCGGGTTCGACTTTCTTAAGAGGGGGCCTATGTAGCGAAACGCCAGTGGCCCATGTCCTTATGTATTCTGTTATTCTTGGTAAACAAGGGGAACCGGCTTTCGGAAGCTCTCAGTTCTTTATTCGCTCAATTCTCCATGAAAGATGGTTCTTTGGGTTATCTTCATACCACAATCTTTACATGGAGCGAGTATATATTTGTCTTTCCTTTCGGGTAGTCCCGAAGGCGCGCCTTGCGTCAAATGTGCACTGGTGCGGCTACTGGTCAATTGATGGCCGGGCAAACAAGTACCGTTTGCAAGTTGCAACTTGTCAAAGTTAATTAAAGATAACGACAGAAGTGCAACTACTACTAAGACATTTTTAAAAGGTAAACTTGGGTTGTGGGTGGTCCAGACAGACCTGGACTTATAAATGTATTTTGTCTCAAAGGGGAAGATGAATTGGCGAAAAGCCAATCATAACCAATGAAGAGTTGGTTGACCGTTGGCAATCTAAATGGGTGTCTTGTTCTTGGCATAGCCGGGGAAGTGAAACGGAACAATATATCTCCCCAGAGGATTTCATTTGTTCTTGGCGTCAGATGAGCTGTTGCTATCTTTCTGTCTACGGCTTGAATTGGGCATCTGGTCATCTTTCTGTGGAATATCATCATTGGATAGCTATAGTAATCTATGATCTATCTTCTTGAGCCAGAAGAGGCTAGTCACAGGACTATCTCTTTCGTTCTGTTACTTGATAGGATGATGTCGGGAAGATAATGGACTTCTCTATCTCATTGAGAGAACCTGCATTCCTCTAAATCTATGTGTTCTGTGAGGCACTACCAGTACCTTGCGGCGACAGCTCAGACAAGAGCAGCGGCCGGGAGGGGTAGTATCCTCTTTCCTATTCTTGCTGGGAGTGGGGAACTACACTGCGTGCCATACAACCCCAATACTATACTTTTAGTAACGAGGGGAAACACACAGATGACTGGGCACACCACACCACAGGATCGTAGTTGTGAGAAAGGCAGCGTTTGTAAATGAGAGGGAAGCATGGAAATGATTGTGCCAAATCATAATAAAGGCTTGGTATGAATGTGGAGAGTGTGTCGTGTGGGCAAAAAGACAACAGGACTTCGTCCAGCTGGAAGTCTCCTCAAGCCCGGACGTGGTCAATCCAGGGGCCACCTGACAGGTCAGGCCCAGTCATTCAGGTATTAATTATAGTGTATTTGTGTGATACATGAGTCAGCCCAGTCGCTCAGGTTTTGTTTGTCATCTCCAGGGTCCTCTTCTATGGGAAGTGAATATGTCTTCTAACGGACAGTATCACCAGTGCTTCTAGGCTAACGCCAATATGTCCGACGAGGCCAACTCAAGGTTTGGTGTGCTTAACTCTGAGACAGAGGCAAGGTCCAGGTCGTGAGGCAAGGACATTTTGCATGACTGGTGCATTGCCGGTTTTTTTCAACAACATACGCCTGAGAGCAGTTGTTGTATGGAGGGAGCCTAAGAGAGATTTTCTGGCATACCCATTTTATACCAGACATTAAAAGGCACCCATCCATTATCCCTCCACGAACACCTCACCGTATCTGCAACCGTAAAGCTTTTCATAGGTCAGTGAAGACCTGGTGCCGAATTAATTCATGTAGCAATGAAC
Organism: Cepaea nemoralis; assembly: GCA_014155875.1. Lineage (NCBI taxonomy): Eukaryota > Metazoa > Mollusca > Gastropoda > Stylommatophora > Helicidae > Cepaea > Cepaea nemoralis. Next base: position 9,966 of record JACEFZ010015145.1, read on the forward strand.
AGAAGTCCTCAACACACCAGTCGCTTGGATTCTACAAAAGCCTGTTGAATCTACAACCAGTTGCTGGAGAAAGAAGGAGATTCTGACATCTTTGGTGAGATATGTCTGGACAGATCAGACTGTATCTGAAGCTGGATCTGTGGCTGTGGTGACTGGAGGCTCTCTGTCAAAACTTTACCAGTGTAGTGTCTGTGTAGATCTATATGTTTATCTGCCTTTATGTGTTCCTGTGCTGTTCTTGATTAGGTTAATAAAATTACTTCCAAGTTGTTCTGACGACTGCCATGTTATTTATGTGTCAGCCAGAAGAACACTGCAGGAAATAGGTCCCTAGGTCGAAAGGAAGCGTGACAGTGAGTCCAGGGAAAACGGAGGAGGGTTGGCAGGTAAAGACCTATCGCAGCCAGGGCTATAGAAGATTAATTAAACATTGTGACCGGGCTATTTGGGACCCTCCACGTAGCTTGTTACACCTGGATCAGTTGTTGCACCTCAAACTCTGTCCGGCTCACTGCCCATTCTCTGCACTCATGACCTGTTACTATTACAGACATGTCCTCCCGTACTTTTACCCACTCTTTTTCACGATTGATGTTCTCGATTTCACCCTGGCTGATAGATATTTCTGCTTGACCATATCCATGGCTTCATGCAGGGGGGGGGGGGGGGGGGGGGGGGGGGGGGTGATCCCTATCTACAGCGACTCTCAGGTACCATTACTATCCCAGATAGCTGACTGATACTTCTTCTGATCTGTTATCTGTGGCCTTGAAAGAACTAAGTTATCAGTTGTAGACAGTGGTCAGTGTGTGATAAATAGTTTTCTACATAATTAGTTACGGATTTGGACGTTTGTATCTTATTCATCGTAATTTATGCTTTTAAATTATCTACTGAAATGTGTGGAGAGAATCGTTTGGTTGTACTTGCACATTTATTTTATTGTATTTTTTGTTTGCATATCCCTTACAGGACGTTGCAGTCAACATCGGCATTTTTCAGCTGCTGTTGATGTACTAGGCAAGATTACGGTTACGCTCAGTAGTTTGCTACTGATGTCTGAGCGACCAGCTCACACACCCCGTAAGTTACCATCGTGGCGAGAACTGCTACTGATTCTCGTGCAGGTTACGTTACTCATGAGAATATATGCAATTAAGGAGAAAAACGTTAACCCCTAGGCCAGGAAGACCGACTTTATTGTATTATTAGACATTTTTGTTATGAATTGTTTCATTCCGTGGATTGTCAAGACTCTCCATGGACAGTAAGAATTAAAAAGATATTGTAGTGTTTATTTTTTTTTAAAATGGCAATATTTCATATAGTAGTGACTGAAGTTTAATTGTTTTATTCCACAGGTTTGTACAGGTGGATGATACATCTATCTAGAGGTCTTGCATACAGATCCATATTTAGTGAGTCGATTGTTGGAGACGACTACCAGGAATAAACCCAACAACGTTGACACCATCAACTTAGAAACTGTCATAATAGTGAAATCTGATGAGCGGCTTTGACAGGATTCACCAGACAATCGAAGACAGAAGCTGCCAGATTTCAAGTGGTTTAAAGAAAACCAGGACAGTGTTTTGAAGGAAAATGGAACATTTAGCAGTAAAGATGATACATGCATCGTTATGAGCATAACTTGTGCCATCAGTGTGCAAACATTGAATTTCTGTTCAGATGACTACCAAGACTTCGCCTAACCGTATAACGAAGGTAATCACATCGTACAGGGTGACAGCAACCACAGGAATGAGGAGTGCTAAAACTTCACATAAATTAGGTCATGGAATTATGAATAAACAAGATATCAAAGATAGAAGATATCTGATGTATACATGATATCAAATGAGATACAAGATATTTGATGAAATGCAAGGTATCAGATGAGATAAAATATATCAGATGGGATACAAAATAGATGGGGAATAAGATATATGAGATCAACCCATAACCCCAGTCACTGGTTCTAAAGGTGCCATGATGGAAATAATAACACTCAGACCCCTCTATAATTGTCTACTCTCAGTGATATATATCAAGCAGAGATTTACCACATTCTCTGGAAGTTGGAGGCAAACCATCATAACAGATCAGTTGGCAAGATGGTTGCTTGGCAGTGTCCATCTCACTGCTACTGAACAGGCAAGAAAACATACAGCCATTGTGAGGGGTGGTGGGAGCAAGTTGTGCACTTGACTAAGAAATCATTATAACAGGCTGTGTAACATTGTAAAGACACGCTCATCTCATCTTGTTCCTCTGGTACCTTGCGGTGTCGAGGTGAAGCATAAACAGGAGAGTGTCCGTTTATGGGCTTTATGAATCGAGACTGCAATTCCCTCTGTCCATCGTTTATGTGGCTGGCCTATTGATTTCAATTTGCCACATGCAAGATAAAATGGCAGGAAACCAGTGCAGGTGTTTGAGTCGGTGTCATGGACAAAACGGAGACGTTGCAAAATAAAAGTCCTGTAAGGCAAATCTGCAAAGCAAATTCGTGATGAAATGTATACAGTTAATAAGGATGTATGCCCTTCATATGACAAGATAGTGTGAAACAGTGGAAAAATCACTTTCAAACAGAACACAGCAGCGTTCACGATGAAACAGAGATATGGTTTCAAACCCAGACGGGAAAGTTATATAGTCAGGGCATCAGACTGGTCAAGATTAGATTGGAGAAGTCCACTGAGGGCTGAACATATAGAAAAGGAGTAAAGTTCACACTCATTTCCGAGTATGTGCCCTGAAAACTCACTAAAGTGCAATTCCTTTGAATTACTGTAGTGTACACTAAAGTTAAAAGACACAGCATTCTCTAAATCAACTTCAAGACAAGGTTGCATGCTGTATGTGTTACAGGCACACTGATTCAACAGATTTTAATGATTATAATACAAGAATGATTCCGTGGATACAACAGATGATAAACATCATATTATTGACACATGGTGTGGTTACAAATAATGGAAACATCATATTATTGACACATTTTGTGGTTACAGACAATAGAAACATCGTATAAAATGTCATATTTAGACAAAACAGTAGCTGACCAAAATATACATGTTTCATGTACACATCACATAAGCATCCCACACTGTATATATAGTTTAGGTAAAATACTGATAAATCTCATCACTTGTATGTGATGCATCATGGCAACATTGAAATAATATGTGTACTTGCAACTCTGCCAATTATCTATGACTCCCGGATAGGAGCTGTGGTGATGGAGTGTTTAGTGCACTCAGCGACCAATGGTGTCTTGGGTTTGATCTCTAGCAGCAATTCTGCTGCCAACCTAGCATGGTAAAATGAACCAGAGATTGTTCTAGGAAAATAAAAGCAACTGGCATAATACTGACAATATTATTGCTGATATAAAGTGCTGCAAATTGCTGACATAAGATGTTTTAAATTGCTGACATAAGGTGCTGTAAATTACTGATATAAGGTGATGTTACGCTGAGCATGAGCGTGGCTGGACAATGTGGTGATGTTACACTGAGCATGAGCGTGGCTGGACAATGTCAGCTCTCATCATTTGCTACAGGATGGAAAGACTGGCCACAATCTCTCCGTACATACTACCCACATCAGGTTCCAGCTACGGAACTAATAACATAAAATAATTAATGTGGACAATGTGGTCTGACATGACTGTCACAGCATGCCTGGAGGGCATGTATTATACTGCAGCCCATAATGTGGTCACAGCATGCCTGGAGGGCATGTATTATACCGCAGACCATAATGTGGTCTGACATCACTGTCACAGCATGCCTGGAGGGCATGTATTATACTGCAGCCCATAATGTGGTCTAACATCACTGACACAGCATGCCTGGAGGGCATGTATTATACCACAGCCCATAATGTGGCCTGACATCACTGTCACAGCATGCCTGGAGGGCATGTATTATACCACAGCCCATAATGTGGTCTAACATCACTGACACAGCATGCCTGGAGGGCATGTATTATACCGCAGCCCATAATGTGGTCACAGCATGCCTGGAGGGTATGTATTATACCACAGCCCATAATGTGGCCTGACATCACTGACACAGCATGCCTGGAGGGCATGTATTATACCGCAGCCCATAATGTGGTCTAACATCACTGACACAGCATGCCTGGAGGGCATGTATTATACTGCAGCCCATATTGTGGTCTAACATCACTGTCACAGCATGCCTGGAGGGCATGTATTATACTGCAGCCCATATTGTGGTCTAACATCACTGTCACAGCATGCCTGGAGGGCAAGTATTATACCGCAGCCCATAATGTGGTCACAGCATGCCTGGAGGGCATGTATTATACTGCAGCCCACAATGTGGTCTAACATCACTGTCACAGCATGCCTGGAGGGCAAGTATTATACCGCAGCCCATAATGTGGTCACAGCATGCCTGGAGGGCATGTATTATACCGCAGCCCATAATGTGGTCTAACATCACTGTCACAGCATGCCTGGAGGGCATGTATTATACTGCAGCCCATATTGTGGTCTAACATCACTGTCACAGCATGCCTGGAGGGCATGTATTATACCGCAGCCCACAATGTGGTCTAACATCACTGTCACAGCATGCCTGGAGGGCATGTATTATACCGCAGCCTATCTGAACTGGCAGCCGCGACAGTGGCTAGATGCTGGCCTGCAGGTCATGGGCTTCAATTTGCAGTGAGGCAGCTGTTTCAAATGGGCCTGGGCTCCTAGGGAATCTACCCAATTGATATGGGTACCAGGACATGTCATGGGAAGTCAAGGCTGCCGGCATGATACTGACCACATCACAGCTGGAGTACAGACTGGTCTATATAAATATGGGTCTAGAACCATATACCCCACACGTTTGAAGGCCTGTAACAGGGTCATGTGCTGACTGTACTACCTGACCTAGTCAACAGTTGCACACTGAGCATGTGTTGCAACAGACATCACATGGTGTAGGGGCAAAGGTAATCCCATAGCATAATTTACTTAATAAAGTCGACTTCATTGCACTGGGTTTTTATCCCATATGGCTCAATCTCTTTCCGCAGCACGGAAAGCGTTGCACAAAGCACAAACTCTGCAGCTACCAGCAACGACCCCCCAGGGGTCTCAGAAAAATGCACCCGTGAACCGAAGGACGTGGCCAAGAATCAAACCCACAACCTTCGGAGCCCAAGTCAGATGGCTTTACCACTTCCCCATGGAGACTCCCGTAGAAAAACCCGGAGAATCCACAGCAGATACTACCATATGGGTTTCATATAATACAGCAGAACACAGTATTATATGAGGAAGGTGCCCAGCTAATTTCATCACTAGCTTTCTTTCCTAGAGAAACCTCTGGTACCATTTACAAAGCTGAGTGATCGCTAGAGTGCGTGCAAACACATCCTGCCAACTGAACTCTGAATACTTCTGTTAGTAAGCTAATGCACTACCACCATGGCTCCAACACTGTGTGCTGTTTTAAAAGACACAAAATAACCCAGCATGGACTCCTTGTGTCTCAGTATATATCAGTCAATACATAAACACTAACTTGACTGTACATCAGCTCAAGTTTGAGCAGATGTGTCAATGGACTCACTCATACTACAATGTACACATGTGGCTTCTGAGTGTGGGTGTACTGACAGTTCATCATGTAAGTAATCATAAAGTCAGGGTGAGTGGAGAAGACAGAATATGGAAAACAAAAACACTGTCAGTCTGCGATGATCTGTTCATGTGTTCATCATCTGACTTAAGATATTTTATTCAGCAGATGGGTCAGGAAATCCAGTCCACATGAAATGTAAAGTGATGAATCGTGCACCCCATCTCTCAAATAATGGCAAAGAAGAATGTTTTCAACACAGCCAGTGTCTAATAATAACAATAAATATAAATGAGAGAGAGAGCTGGGAGGGAGGGAGGAGAGGAGGGAGGGAGGAGAGAGAGAGAGAGAGAGAGAGAGAGAGAGAGAGAGAGAGAGAGAGATGAGAGAGAGAGAGAGAGAGAGAGAGAGAGAGAGAGAGAGAGAGAGAGAGAGAGAGAGAGATTTTTGACAGCCTTTCAGCAACCATCGCATGGAAAGATTATCAGGAACCGATACATTCGGCTGGAGAACAGAAGCTACAGAGAGGCAAGGTTGCCCATGCCAGCTGGCAAGGCACTTGACAATGATTAATCTACACAACCAACAGTCTGGACAAAATAATAAAGATAAACCCTGTCATTACTTCACATAAATAATAATAATTAAAAACATAAAACAAAGTATAAAGATACCCCATACAAAGTTTGACTATTATTCAAGCCAGAAAGAATAGTAAAGAAATAGAATCTTATGACCATTTCACAGACTTTGCTGTTATTTTATGCTGTGATAAAAACGCAATGCTGTATTCAATATAGAACTCATCAGTCTTGCTTCACATGAGACAGGAGACAAATATTATACTGCTAGTATATATACATAAGCAATCATATTCACATGTACAGGGTGTAATTTTAATAACTGCAGTTTTTGAAAATATTGCTGTTCCTAGTTTTTGCCGGTCTCCCTGGCCTAGGGGTTAACGTCTTTCTCTGTAATCCCGTATATTCTTGTGAATAATGTAACCTGCGTGAGAATTGGTAGCGGTTCTCGCCGTGTTGGTAACTTACGGGTATATGAGCCGGTCGCTCAGAAAGCAATGGCAATCTACTGAGCGTAATCTTGCCTAGTACATCAACAGCAGCTGAAAATGCTGATGTTGACTGCAACGTCCTGTAAGAGATATGCACACAAAAAAGAAAAGTTGTGTATTTACCTATTATGTTGCATGAACTCCACAGTAGGTAAATACAAAACTTGGAACGGCAATATTTTCAAAAACTGCAGTCATTAAAAATACACCCTATATAAATCATATCTTGATTAGTGATTATTTAATATCCAGTTACTTGTGAGAATAAATCATTAGGTACAGAAGTGAAATCAGGGGGTGTCTTAGTTAAGTTGATAGGGAGCTACACTTATAATGTCATAAGCATGCCGAAGGAGGGTTCGACACCTGCGTTCATCATCTGGCTGAGTGAGGACAAGACTTGCCACCGGTTCCTCCTGCAATCAGGAAGCTACTTTGGGACACATTTATTTTATTTTATTAAAGAAATGCAAGCTAAGTGCAAACGGGCAAACCAACAGTGTTTGAATGCAGAGTTTTAAAGCTGATGGTGCCAGTTTCCTGTAATTCTGTGACAGAAACTGCCCATTCAGAACAGCCAGAAATCATACGGTTGAATGTCAAGTGTAAGCATACGATAGAAATGCTGCCTCTGAGAGAATTTAACATATAAGCACACTGTCATCAACTCACTTAAAAACCAGATCACAATTTCATAAATGAAATTAAGAAACCCAAGATTAAGACAGTATCAGAATAATCCCTAATGTCACCAACTGTTTCCACTAGCTGACAGAATAATGGTATACTATTGCATTCTCTTCAAGGTTGATATGAAACCAACATTTCAGTTGAAGTTTCATGTGTGCTTGCCTCATCAACATAATATCAGTCAGTTGCTGAGTTCTTTCCTGAAGTGTCGAGTTAGTAACAGGTAAAGATTCCTGTAGACATACCATGATTAAAATGAAAGCTTAACTACAACTGTTAACAATCTGTTATCTATGCGTGGTTCTATAAAATAAGAATTTGTGGTTTTAATAAAATAATAATTAAATTATGATTAACATGACTGCTAAATAATTATTCCATCCATCATGTGCCATGCCGGTAAGCATGGGCTGTCATGTTTTGCCATCTCACTCGATCACCAGAGTCGTGGATCAGCTCGTGTTTCTGTCTCGACGATGTCACGAGGCCAAGCCATCCAGGTATTTGCTTCTAGGTCTTCCTCTTGGTCTGTTCCCTTCGATCTTACCAGTTGTTACCAAGTTCTCCAATTCATTTCTTCTCATAATATGCTCAACAAATTTGACTGTCTGCGTCTAATATCTCTAATCAGTTTACGATCTTCATTTGTTTCTTGAAGGACTTGTTCATTGGTCTTTCTGGCTGTCCATGGTATTCTTTGCATTTTCCTCAGAAATCACATTTCTACAGCCATCAGATGTTTTTCAGCTTGACTGCTCATTGTTCAAGCTTCACATCCATATAAAAGTACAGGTTCTATGTAGCACCTCAACACTCTTTTTCTCATTTCAATTGACATCTTTTTATTGGTCAGTATGTTTTTCATCTTGCTAAAGGCTACTTTTGCCATGGCGATTCTTGCTCTAATCTCTTCAAGGCATCTCCCATCAGATGTTATTACTGTTCCGAGATAATTGTACCTATTCACTTGTTGAAGAATATTCCCATTTACTTGTATATTACATTGTGGTATTTCGTTCTTCCTAGTGACGACCATAATCTGTGTCTTTTTACAATTTAATTCTAACCCTCGTTGTTCACTGTGTGTAACAACCGCATCTACTAAATGTTGCAGATCCTGTTCATTGTCTGCAATCAAGACTGTATCATCTGCATATCTAATGTTATTGATGCATCGTCCCCCAATATTGATTCCTTCCATATCTTCAATATCTTTGAAAATACTTTCACTGTACAGGGAAAACAGATCTGGAGACATTTCACATCCCTGTCTCACACCTCTCTTAATAGGCTGATATTGGCCTACTTCATTATCAACTCTTATGGCAGCTTGTTGTTTCCAATATATGTTTTTTACAAGTCTAAGGTCTTTTCCATCAATTTGTAGATCTTCAAGCATCCTTATCATGTCTCACTTTATCGAAAGCTTTTGTGTAGTCAATAAAGCAAAGGTGTAGATCTTTGTTTACTTCTATATCTCGTTCGATTACGGTTCTCAGTAAATACACAGCATTTACTGTACCCTTTTCTTCTACAAACCCACATTGTTCTTCTCCTATTTCAGGTTGTATTTTCCTCCTAATTCTTTGCATGATAATTCTTAGCAAAATCTTTGTGATGTGACTCATTATACTAATTGTTCGATGTTGATCACATTCCAAGGCTCCTGATTTCTTTGGGATTGCAATAAATACAGAATTACATAATTCATGAGGTATATTTCCAGTATCATATATTGTATTAAGCAGACTGGTAACTTTATCTATTCCATATTCTTCTAAAGCATTAATCATTTCTGTTGTGACGCTGTCTGAACCGGGGGTCTTGTCAGATTTCATATGGTTAAGAGCATTCTGAACCTCCATCTTCAAAATTGCTGGTCCTTCATTATTATTTTGAACATCGTAGTGTTCGTCTCTGTTGTCGTCATAAAGGTTTTTCACGTAATATGACCATACATGTAAGATATGATCTTTTTCTATTATGACTTTTCCATCTTTTAATCATTATTATGATCATTGTAATAATCATCCACTCTGTGTGTTTGTTTCCTGTGAAAAACAGGACTTTACTCCACTGATTTCTATTTTGTAAATGTTTATATGTTTTTGGTTTGTTTTTTCTTTTTAAAACGAGGGAAAGTCAATAAGTAAGTCACAAATGGCTGTAGAAAAATAACTAAATATGATAACAACTTGAAACCAGATTATTTTTATACACACATTATCCCTTTATTTCTCAACATAATTTCCACCAACATTGATGCACTTATCCCATTGTTTTATCAATCCTCCCAAACCGGCTGCATGGAACTGCGTGCTCTGTTTTCTAAACCACTTTTTCACTTCACATTCAACTTCGGCATCATTCGCGAAATGTCTCCCGCCAAGGTGGGTTTTCAGTGGACTAAAAAGATGGAAATTGCTAGGGGCTAAGTCGGGGCTGTAAGGTGGATGTTCCAGAACTTCCCACCTTAGTTGGTTAATTTTCTCCTGAGTTAATCGAGCTGTATGTGGTCTGGCATTGTAATGAAGAAGCAACACTCCTCTAGTCAGCAGTCCTGGACGTTTTCTTTGAAATGCACCATGAAGCATTGATAGAACTTCTCAGCACGATTCAAAATTCACATTGTCACCTTTCTTCTTAAAACTGATTAAAAGCACTCCTTGACAATCCCAGAACACTGTCAGCATAACCTTCCCTGCTGATGGCATAACCTTGAATTTTTAGACACAAGGCGAAGAAGGATGTTTCCCTTGCATTGAAGCACGCTTTGATTCGGGCTGGTAGTGAAGCACCCATGATTCTTCCCCAGTAACAATCCTGTTCAGCATGTCTTCTCCTTCATCTTTGTATCGACAGAGATGATGCAAGAACAGGCCAAATTGGTTCATTTTGTGTTCCTCCTTCAATTGTCTGGGTGCCCACCTTCAGCACTTTCTTAAATTTCAATCGATCATGCATTATGCTGTATGCTGAACCATGTGAGCACCCTATTGCAGATGCTACAGAGTCTATCGTTACTCGCCTGTCACCTCTAATCATCTCCTCCACAGATGCTTCTGTTGCAATCTCAACTGATGGCCAGATTGGATTTCATCAACAATTTTAGAGTGTCCCTGAGAAAATTTTTCTACCCAGCTATGCACCACTTTACGGGACAAACATTTGTCAGCATAAACAGGAAGCATTTCCTTATGAATGTCCTTTGCAGGCAGTCCTTTTGCCCACACAAAACTCACAACAGCACATTGCTCTTTGGTTGTACACTCCGTAAGTACAGTTGCCATTTTGTTTATGTGCTGCGCATGCGCATGAGACACCTAGCACCACCTGACGAAAGGGAATATAAAGTTGTTGCTGTCACCTAAAGAAAACACCAACTACATTTACCTGCCATCCCACAGAACTGTGAGACTTACTAATTGACTCGCCCTCGTAACATTGCAGAATCATAGATTTGCTTGCGTAATTCTGTTTCAATCTATCCTGTTGTTTTCACGTTTTCCTCTTCTTTCTAGTCCACAACATTTGTGGAAATCTGCTTGTTATCTTGTAACCAACCTAGGCTGAATCCAGCCAGCCTGTATGTGCTGGGTTCAATCATGACCAGCCACATTCTTCTTCTTTCATTCGCTTGAAATATGTCTATAACTGCAATGTTGTCTCTTCTATGAATTTAACTGTCTTTTTTAGTCCACTCATCGGTCCATAGAGTTTATCTTCTATTGTCATCTCTCTAGGCCAGAAGCTATGCCTAGATATATTGTATTTTGGGCAGTCTTGGATTATGTGGTCTGCTGTCTGCGATGCCAATCCACATGTGCACATGGCTGATTCATCAATCTTGAATTTTGTATACATGTGGTTGCATAATCTATTGTGTCCTGTTCTGAGGCGCAGAATAATGACATGTTCTGGTCTGTCCATAACGTGGAAATCATCTTGAGCAGGTTTTGGTGGCTTTCTGACTGATTTGATCATTCTTTTCTTTTGGTGGTATGTAATCAGGCTGTTCTTCCGTTGCTCCTTCCTTAGCCAATCGATCAGCTCTGACATTTCTGGGTACTCAACGGTGTGATGGTATCCACTGTATGGTGACCTTATGCTGACTGCTTAGTTCAGAAAGTAGTGTCCTTAGTACTGGCAATTTCCCAGACAGGAGCGCCTCGAGTACTGATTTTGCATCCGTCAATAGCACCACAGGTTGTGTACCATTGCAGGTATTTAGTAATTTCTCTGTTGCTATCTTGATTGCCTCAATTTCAGCATCGTAGTTATGGCAGTACTTTCCTGTCGGTACTCTAGCTGTGTCCCTAGTACTATTTGGGTATTCTATGTACACTCCCGCTCCTCCATTTCGAACAGCATTTTGTGTTGACCCATCTGTGTAGACTCAGATCCAGAGGTCCTGTGGGTATTCTTCATCAAGGAAGCTGAGAGTGGCTGTTCTGCGCTGTACACTGTTCTGTTTTTCCTTATCAAATATTCCTTTCACTTTGTCTGGATTTGTAATGATAGCCTATGTTCATCTTTCCATGGAGTTCGCTCTGGAATAGTTTTCAGGGGGATACCAACTATGGGCATATTGTTGGTTTTCTGCATAGTCGTTTGGCCTGGTGAATAAAACTGCTTCTTTTCAACAGCCCCATAGCTAAGTTTTCAAATCTGTTCTTCATAGGATGGCCTGGCAAGCTGAGGAACTTTTCTGCTTGTATTAACGTTTTTGTATCTTTGTGTTCTCTTAGTGCTTGTGTCCTCCCCAACTTCTCCATCTCCACTACAGGGGTTGATCTCATCCCTCCTTCTTGATTTTTCACCTTGTCCAGCCCTTGTAGGTGTGGTTTTTGATGCTGAACACCACGCAGTTGATCGTATTCTAGGTGTAATCGTATGCTCTGGTGATAAACTTTGCTAAGTATTTTCCTACTGGCTCCTCACGTGGTTCCACTTAGTGTTCTCAGGATGGAGCCACATTCTAATACACCTCTCTTGTGGTACCAGGTCAGGGGGAAAAGTCTA
>JACEFZ010015147.1:0-100000 GCA_014155875.1 Cepaea nemoralis
CTCAGAATGAAGTACACAATGGTTAACTCTCCTCCTTCAGTGCATTTTAATATGTAAGTTATCAAGGAATCACTAAACTGCAGTTTTTTCCGTGACAGTCAGGAATACTCTAATTCTTGACTACCCCAATCATGTTTTTATGTAGTCTCCAGAACAATTTCAGTGACTTGTCTGTGCTTACATGACACAGATCTGCCCATTTTTCACTTTTAACCGCCTTAATCAGTAGGATAAAAAGAGTGTTGAAGTACTATATACGAGTATAATATACTGTTACATGCATTTGAAAGATAGAAAATAAGCAGACAAGCTGGGAAACATAATCGCGATGGAAATCTGGTTTGCGAGGGGGGGGGGGAAAAAGAATACAATATACGAACAGAAAAATCAATAAGCACAGTCTACAAGAAACAAATGAAAACTGTAAGTCGATTCTTTAAAGTAGGCGTAGACAAACACGATATTGTGTACACGTTATTATGATAAATACGGTGAAGAACATAGCGACAACTAGCAAGATTTGATGAGGGTGTGGCGAGGGGGGGGGGGGAAGCAAGGAGAAAGCAACGAGATAAATGCATGGATGACTTCGCCAAATGACATAACCGAGAAAAGAACACACGCCTGATATAAGGCCCCGGTGATCGTGTGAGACGGGCAAACATAACCTTCCATGCTTATGAACATGGTACATGATGATAGAGAACTAAATAGCATATGCTTTATATACATTATGGGAAATTATGAATATTCAGACACTGATACCTTGTTTGTTTGTTTTTTTTTTTTTTTTTTTTGCTATTTGTGAGTAAGTACCAATGGAGTGTCATTAATATTCTTAATTATTTACACCGATCACTAGATGACATGGATACATGCACCCTAATGAGGTTTGCCCCTCTAGATATTGGATCGGTCATAGTTAAAATGAACACACACAAACACACACACACAGACACACACACACGCATATATATATATATATATCTGTATCCCAGTTATCGTTGTATTCCATTGTTGTAGTTCTTTCTTCTTGTCTGTCTCTTCTTACAACTTAATCCTAACCCTAGCTGTTCATCATTATGTGCCATGTAGATAAGCTTGGGTGGTCATGTTTCACCATCTAATCTGATCATTAGAGATGTAGATCAGCTCTGTGCTCGTGTCTCGACCATACCACGTGCAATAACCGTATCTACTAAATGTTGCAGATCCAGTTCATTTACTGCAATGAAGTAACCATGTGCTTGTATATGCTTTGCAGTGTTCACATTTTAGCCACACACTCTGCCACCTGCAGAATTAATGTCGATCAAACATGATGTCGTCTGCTGACATACTCAGTATACATGCTCGTTGATTGTGCACTGGAACATAGATCATGATACACGATCAAAGGATTTTACAATTTTACAAATCAGCACTTCACGAATACGAACCACTGACCACGACGCCGACAGGGAAGCCCTCTAGCCAATGCGCTACCAGGGCTCCCAGACATCGGATTGCGTATCCAGTATTAATATGGGTCGCTGCCCGGAACACTTTGAGAAGCATTGGTCCCTTAAGATATCCAGAAAACTAATATTTGATGGAACTGGACTCCAGTTTTATTAGATAGACCTCAACAGATTGTGACAGATGGATTGACCGTGTATCCTAGAGAGACTGAGTGAGTATTAATCCACCTCCATTAACGTGGCTATTTACTCAAGGTTGTGTGAGAGTTCTGCCTTGTCGCAATGTCGTGTTGATTTGAGGTTGGGTTGTTTATTTGTTTACAATGATGTGATGGTGTCACCAAATACACGTCACATTGTATCCTTCGTAATATGGCTTAAATAAAATCCAAAAAAGGCGGACACAAATTAAAGCGAAATGTATCAGTTTACCTTAGATAGTTCTTTATTATAGCTCTGCAGGATTATCATGTTCGTCAAATAGTAAGAAGAGAGGCATTGTTGAACATCCCGAACTTAACAAATCAGCAGTAAAAAAGGCAGAGATAGATCGTGAGAAATTATGCTTGAGAATTTAAAATGATGGCATGGCGGAATAGTATCAAGCAATTGATCAACAACACCAGAGAACGAGATCCAAAAATGGAGACATAAACGCTTAGGAAGCTTTGATGATTGTGATGAGGATAACATAAAATATCATGTATGCGCACCTAAATGCGAAAGATAGTAAGACCCTAAGTGCCATCGAGATGTAGGTCCTACGTAGAATACAAACATCTAAAAGACGACAGTGAAAAACCAATATCGAAAGACTACCCAAGGCAAATTCACAAAAACTGGTTCATGAGACCACAATAAGAGGATAATCGCCTTGTTAGGACATATTATGCGAACAGAGAGCCTGAAGATATCGTGACATTCATAAAGCTGAACGGTGTAAGTAGCCGAGGCCGACAGTGCTAGATGTCTAGATACTCTTTATTAGCACAGTTGTCTATCAGTATCCACGGTGGCTAATCAGGACAGTGGCCAATGTTCAGTCAGCAGCACCGACTAAATCAGCCCTGAAATCCACTCAGCTTCAGAAAGTGGATATCAGATAACAGTCCACATCGCTTAGAAATTGCATGGGGAAGAAATATTTCCAGTGGAAGCAGTCATTGGCATGTCTGTCATCTTGTATTTTGGAAAACCTTACAGCTTTATCTCGAAAGCAGTATTTACAACATGGCTACCTTTGCCTCAGTCTTCTACAACCTAGTTCACAGATGTCTAACTATACTAAAGCAATATTTTGCTTCTGAGGAGAAAGTCCAATGTTCTGAAGGTATTTGATAACATCCTATGAGTGCTTCTTTGCTGATCAACCTATGTATACGAGTTCATAAACTCGTTTACAGATTGTGCTCACTGACCCCATGCAGTACAGTGGTATCTGCTAGTGTCAGTGAACATTTATGCTTTCTGCTCATAGTATCCCATTTGTCTTGTTCTAGTGCAAGTAATCATGTTTTAATAGCATGGAGGAATATAAGCAGTAGAATTGGTCCACAGCACCACAGACCGAGATCTATGCAGATGTAAGACGCATTTTGATGATGATGATGAATCACATAGGCAGATGTTGACCATCAGTTACCTAAGGATATATGCATATTATACAATCTGTGGGCGATCATCGATTAACTAAGAAAATATGCATATCATTCACTCTGTGGGCGACCATCAATTTTAACTAAGAATGTATACATGTCTTACACTGTGTGAATATCATATACTATGCGGTCGATAACCAATGAAATAAAGATATACGCATAGCATACGCTCTGTGGGCGATCATCAATTAACTAAGAATGTATACATATCATACACTCCATGGATTAGCATCAATTAAATAAGAATTTAAACATATCATTCACATATAATGCACAAAATGACTCATGAACTTACTAATAAAAGAACACGTACATCAACAGGCCGGCTAAAAATAAAAGATGAAAACATCATAATAGAAAAAGGGCAAATTTTACATATGTTGTCATGATGAATGGATGGGCGGATGGATGGTCAGATTATGTGAAAAAAACGTGATGATAACAGAGAATATGATGATGTTCGAAATAATAATGAAGGACCGTCAATTTTGAAGATGGAGTTTCGGAATATTCTTAACCATATGAAAACTGGCAAGACCCCCAGTTCAGACAACAGCACAACAGAAAATGATGAATGCTTTAGAAGAATGTGGAATAGATAAAGTCACTAGACTGCTGAACACAACATATAATACTGGAGATATACCTCCTGAATTATGTACTTCTGTGTTTATTGCAATCCCCAAGGAATTAGGAGCCTTGGAATGTGATCAACATTGTACAATTAGTATAATGAGTCAAATCACGAAGATTTTGCTAAGAACTAATCATGGAATGAGTTAAGAAAAATACAACCTGAAATAAGAGAAGAACAATGTGGGTTGTAGAAGGCAAGAGTATAGTAAATGATGTGTATATGCAGAGAACAGTAATTGAACGTTCTATAGGAATAAACAAAGATCTAAATCTTTGCTTTATTGACTATAAACAAAGACCTACATCTTTGCTTTATTGACTACACAAAGGCGTTCAATCAAGTGAGACATGTCAACATGATATAAGAAATGATAGAAATGCCTGATGATCTACACATTAACGGGAAAGAAATTATACCGATTAAAAAAACAATTATTGGAAATAACATGCTGCCATAAGGATTGTAACTAAGTAGGTCAATATCAACATATTAAGAGAGGTGTGAGACAGGGATGTGTAATATCTTCAGATCTTTTCCCCTGTATAGTGAACATATTTTAAGAAATGTGCAAAATAAGAAGTGAATCATCAGTGGGGGAAGAAACATCAATAAATTAGATATGCAAATGATACAGTATTGATTGCAGACTATGAACAGGAATCTACCACATTTAGTAGATGCGGTTGTTGCACACAGTGAACATCTAGGGTTAGAATTAAATTGTAAGAAGACACAGATTATCGTCGTCACTAGGAAGAACGAAATATCACAATGTAATATGCAAGTAAATGGGCAATATTCTTAAACAAGTGAATCGGCACAATTATACCGGAACAGTCATAACATCTGATGGGAGATGCCGTGAATAGATTAGAATAAGAATCGCAATGGCGAAGGTGGCCTTTTGCTAGATGAAAAGCATTCTGGCCAATAAAATGATGTTAATTGCAACGAGAAAAACAGTGTTGAAGTGCTACATAGAGCCTGTCACTGGTGTATGGATGTGAAGCGTGGACAATGAGCAGTCAAGCTGAAAAAGACATTGGTGGCTGTGGAAATGTGGTTTCTAAGGAGAATGCAAAGAATACAATGGACATACAGAAAAACCAATGGCCAAGTCCTACAAAAAACAAATAAAAATCGTAAACCGATTAGAGAAATTAGATGTAGACAGTCAACATTTGTGGATATGTTATGGGAAGAAATAAATTGGAGACCTTTGTGACAATTGGCAAGATCGTTAGAATGAGAACAAAGGGAAGACAGAGAAGTAAATACATGGATGGCTTGAACACGTGGCATGGTCAAGACATAAACACTTAACTGATCCACGACTCTGGTGATCGAATGAAATGGCGAATCATGATCGCCCACGCTTATCGGCATGGCACATAATAGATGGATGGATACATATCATACACTCTGTGAGAGATAGTAATTAAGAATGCATACATATCATACACTCTTTGTGTGATCATCAATTAATTAATCTTTACGTATCATACATATCATATTGACTCACTTAAAGGGAAAAAGCCAAACAGATGGGGCTGGCTATCAAGCAAGATAAGACAGAATATATGGTAATTTCAAGAGAAGGAATGGCTAAAAACTCTGGCCACATACAAATAGATAATATGACCATTAAAAGAACGGAAACATACAAATACCTGGGTACAGTCTTCAACTGCTCCAACATCATAAGGGAAGAAATACAAACTAGAATCAATTCTGGAAATAAGATATACTATGCACTACAACATCTACTAAAATCAAAGGCGCTATCTGTCGTAATACATGTCGTCCCTGGGGTGAGGGGAATCAACACCCACATTCTTTTAACCCCATATCATTATCTTGAGGATCTCCTGGATTTCTGTCCACAACACCCCATCAGTCCTTGGATCACTCTCTCTCTCTCTCTCTCTCTCTCTCTCTCTCTCTCTCTCTCTCTCTCTCTCTCTCTCTCTCTCTCTCTCTCTCTTACCACTGGACCATGCCCCCTCTCATTCTTTTCCAAAACATACTACACAACTCTAGCTTCTAAAAAAATGACAAATTAATTTAATAAAGAAAAGTGTCAGGTATGTGCAAAGTGTATGTGTAGAATGTCTGTCGTATAATCTAGTGTGTATGCAGAATCAGACCGAACAGCTCAGGAGCAAAGTCTGCTTTCCTCACAGTACCGGCCACACAACAGCACCATAGATCAAGTACAGAAGGACCTCACCAAATGATGCGTCTCTCCGGCCAGGTGTCGACTTCCTCCAGTGGCTCTTGGATAGTCCGGATGCCTGGTCACCAATAGTGGATATAGTCCAATACTGACCATGAATCTGACACACACAGTGTAACTAATATGTCACTAAAGTTCTGTGATCTGATAACCCTTGTACAGTAAAATAATGTTTACTGTCACTTTGAAACAAAATGTTAGTAGTTAATTTCACACCGGAATTCACCATTTGGAAAACACAATGTTAATTTTCAATTTCTCTATATAACTACTATTGTTCCTGATACTGGTGGTATTGTAATTATCTTCACTCTACTATGATGAGAACTACCACTGAGGAATCAATCTTAGATGATCATCGGTTCCCGCTCAGCAGAGGCCAGGTTCTTGCAGACCCTCTGGGTTATGGGCCCAGTGCAAAAGCCGCTGAGTAAAAACTGCCTTCAATGATCGAGCCATAATCTTCTTCTATGACTTTTCTGCTAGCTTTTTGGAAAACATAGTGGAACCTGTTGAAGAGAGAACACACCTGGTGAGAGCAACCCGATTCCGACCTTTATTAGGTGAGTGTAGGCCGACGGCCGCACTCAGATATATTAACAGAGAACTAAACTCTGTCATAAGGCAGAGGAGCTCATCACATCGGTCTGAGTCATGGTAAGACAAGGAAAGACTAAAGGAAAAGTGCAGAAACCCAGTAGATACCCTACTGGAAGATCCTACCATTTTATATTTCCTTTATCCCCCCAACCATCTTCAATCTCCCTAAATATCATCCCACTACATTGTTCTTAACTCACTGAGTTAATTGATATCTCACACTAGCTAGTTTAAGCACCGCGATAGCCTACTGTTGCCGACGCTCCTATAATACGTTCTCAAACGCACATTACTACACTCGATTCCTAAGAATCATCTAATTTGGGTCTATTTAATTAAATACCATATATTTATTCCTGTTTGAAATCGAGACTACTAAATCACACAATGGATAAATGTCCGCCGATGTAAATCAACATAAGACACTGTAGTCTCTCTCCATAATCAAACCAGGAACATCACACACGTCCTTGTTGCCTCACAACATTTGGTCGACTCCCGCCAAAGTTGTTTGTCCAGACTGTTTTAATACTGTGTCTGAATGACGTCACAAATCTGACTAGACACTAGGCGTCGAGAAGCTATTTTTTCTCTCCTTTTTCGACTCGATGTAAACAACTGGCCGGCTGTCCCGCTTTAATCTGGGGAATTGTTCCCGGTACTCCAAAAAGTCTTGCCGGCCTGTGATCTGGAGAATCTTTTCCCCACAACAAAAGATCTTGCCGACTTCCATCAGGACAGTCTGTCTCCAACATCAAAGGATGGCGGCCGCCTGTAGACGAATGGCGCGACAGTCTTTCATCGATCGACAACTCCAAGAATTTCCGCGACACTATCTCGTAACACCAAGATCACAATATACAAAACACTGATCAGACCAGCTGTGCTGTATGGTTTGAAACCTGGAGTACAACGAAAGGAGACGAAGCCTTGCTACAAACCTTCGAGAACAAAGTTTTCAGACTGCATCTTTGGACTCATTAGGGATGCACAAAGTGGAGAGTGGAAAAGAAGAAGTAACAAAGACATGTATGATTCTGTTTAAGTCCCCGCTAATCACTGGTATCATGAAGGCTCATAGACTACAATGGCTGGGGCATATAGAAAGAATGAAAGATAATAGGGAAACAAAACTCGTTACACTCAGGAAATAAATGACCGTAGACCCGAGGTAGACCAAGAAGACGGTGGAGAGATATATATATATACAGACCTACAAGCACTTGGAATCAACTGACTGGCAGAGAAGGTCAACCAGAGAGACGAATGGAGACGGATTGTATCTGCAGCAAAGAACCTCAATGGCTCGGAACGCTGAAGAAGAAGAGAAGAAGAAGAAGAAGAAGAAGAAGAAGAAGAAGAAGAAGAAGAAGAAGAAGAAGAAGAAGAAGAAGAAGAAGAAGAAGAAGAAGAAGAAGAAGAAGAAGAAAAAGAAGAAGAAGAAGAATCATACATTCTGTGGGTCAGTATCAATTAAAAAAGAATGCTTAAATATCATTCACTCTGTGGGTGAGCATCAATTAACTAATAATTCATACATATCGTAAACTCTGTGGTTGAGCATCAATTATCATTTGTAGTGTCCAGTTCCCCTCTCACTCACTTTTTCTTCTTAAAAATTCGGAAAATATTGTGGACTGGTATGAATCAGGCTGCTCGATCCTTGAGTCGTAGTGATCGGCTAAAGTAATTCTACCACCAGTCAAGCTTGAAACTGGACCACTACTTTGCGCTAAAGTTGGAAAGTACACTAAACACTGTACCACCGAGGCTGAACATAGGTTTTCCATGTTTGAAGAAATCTTCTGGGCAACGTAGTAACAAACGTGAAGTTGGAAGATATTAGAAGACAGGGTTGACAAAAAGAGAAATGGAAGGATGGTTTTGCAGAAGGACAGCGGCTATGATCTTCACCGTGTGGTCTACATACTTAGTCTTGGAAGAGTTATGGTCGTCATCTACAGAGGGTCAGATACACATACATTCTTCGGCAGTAAGTAAAGTCAATCAAAGTGCTTATATATGTTTAATATGCGCAAATATCACATTTGTTCTCGTAGGTTTTCGTCCTCATCTGAGAGGCATGTCTTCTTATCCACTATCTCAGAATCACGTCAGATATTGTCATTCTTTGCGTATGTATTGATTCAGCTTGTTTGTCTGTGTCGGAGACAGACATTCTGCCACTCAGCAAACAAAAAGCGCGCGCGCACACACACACTCACACAGACACACACACACATACACACACACTCAAACACACACACAAATACACACACAAACACACACACGCACACACACACACAAACACACTCACACATACACACACACACTCACACTCACACAAGCAAACATAGACTATGGTATTATTAACAACCCAGGAAAAATGATCCTTTCTCCATGTCTTACGGAGTAATGGGTATTTGGTGCTATATCCATAGCATCATAGATAGCTGTACACTTAATGGTTAACATGGTTAATGCCACACAGGCAACCTTTACTTCCCAATCTTCACTTCCCAAGATATTTCCTGACACCCATTTTTGACTGGGAGTCTACGTCAATGTGTAAAATTCACCATGTTGAGAATTAGAACCCATCATCATAGGGTCAGCGGGCAAGTGTGATAGCCATAATGATTACGTGACGTGATAACCGTGGAGTACTTTGAGGCATTAATGAGGAACAACTTGATGTATGTAGACACCATGCATCCCCCTCTAACTGTTTCATACCACTTGCACATAAACGTTGGACGCAGGGAATAGCAGAGTCCATGGAGTATCCATACATGAAGCCCATAATCGGGCACTCTCACGATATTTATACTTCGCCTCGACACCGCAAGGTACAAGAGGAACATGATTAGATGGGGCGAGATTGATTGATTGATTGATTGATTGATTTAGGCATGCCCCCTCCATCCCCCTACCACTTGATGTATGTAGACACCATGTATCCCCCTCCATCCCCCTACCACTTGATGTATGTAGACACCATGTATCCCCCTCCATCTGTTTCATACCACTTAATGTATGTAGACACCATGTATCCCCCTCCATCTATTTCATACCACTTGAGGTATGTAGACACCATGTATCCCCCTCCATCTGTTTCATACCACTTGATGTATGTAGACACCATGTATCCCCCTCCATCTGTTTCATACCACTTGAGGTATGTAGACACCATGTATCCCCCTCCATCTATTTCATACCACTTGATGTATGTAGACACTATGTATCCCCCTCCATCTGTTTCATGCCTCTTGATGTATGTAGACACCATGTATAACGCTCCATCTGTTTCATACTACTTGATGTATGTAGACACAATGCATCCCCCCTCCATCTGTTTCATACCACTTGAGGTATGTAGAGACCATGCCTCCCCCCTCCATCTGTTTCATACCACTTGATGTATGTAGACACCATGTATCCCCCTCCATCTGTTCATGCCACTTGCTGTATGTAGGACACCATGCATCCCCCCTCCATCTGTTTCATACCACTTGATGTATGTAGACACAATGCATCCCCCCTACATCTGTTTCATACCACTTGATGTATGTAGACGCCATGTATCCCCCTCCTTCTGTTCATGCCACTTGCTGTATGTAGACACCATGCATCCCCCCTCCATCTGTTTCATACCACTTGAGGTATGCAGACACCATGCATCCCCCCATCTGTTTCATACCACTTGGTGTATGTAGACACCATGTATCCCCCTCCATCTATTTCATACCACTTGATGTATGTAGACACCATGCATCCCCCTCCATCTTTTTCATACCACTTGATGTATGTAGACACCATGTATCCCCCTCCATCTGTTTCATACCACTTGATGTATGTAGACACCATGTATCCCCCTCCATCTATTTCATACCACTTGATGTATGTATACACCATGTATCCCCCCTCCATCTGTTCATACAACTTGAGGTATGTAGACACCATGTATCCCCCCTCCATCTATTTCATGCCACTTGATGTATGTAGACACCATGTATCCCCCTCCATCTGTTTCATACCACTTGATGTATGTAGACACCATGTATCTCCCTCCATCTGTTTCATACCACTTGATGTATGTATACACCATGTATCCCCCTCCATCTGTTTCATACCACTTGAGGTATGTAGACACCATGTATCCCCCCTCCATCTATTTTATGCCACTTGATATATGTAGACACCATGTATCCCCCTCCATCTGTTTCATACCACTTGATGTATGTAGACACCATGTATCCCCCTCCATCTGTTTTATACCACTTGATGTATTTAGGACACCATGCATCCCCCCTCCATCTGTTTCATACCACTTGAGGTATGTAGAGACCATGCATCCCCCCTCCATCTGTTTCATACCACTTGATGTATGTAGACACCATGTATCCCCCTCCATCTATTTCATGCCACTTGATGTATGTAGACACCATGTATCCCCCTCCATCTGTTCATGCCACTTGATGTATGTAGACACCATGTATCCCCCTCCATCTGTTCATACCACTTGATGTATGTAGACACCATGCATCCCCCCTCCATCTGTTTTATACCACTTGATGTATGTAGACACAATGCATCCCCCCTCCATCTGTTTCATACCACTTGAGGTATGTAGAGACCATGCATCCCCCCTCCATCTGTTTTCATACCACTTGATGTATGTAGACACCATGTATCCCCCTCCATCTGTTCATGCCACTTGCTGTATGTAGACACCATGCATCCCCTCTCCATCTGTTTCATACCACTTGATGTATGTAGACACAATGCATCCCCCCTCCATCTGTTTCATAACCACTTGATGTATGTAGACACCATGTATCCCCCTCCTTCTGTTCATGCCACTTGCTGTATGTAGACACCATGCATCCCCCTCCATCTGTTTCATACCACTTGAGGTATGCAGACACCATGCATCCCCCCATCTGTTTCATACCACTTGATGTATGTAGACACCATGTATCCCCCTCCATCTATTTCATACCACTTGATGTATGTAGACAACCATGCATCCCTCTCCATCTGTTTCATACCACTTGATGTATGTAGACACCATGTATCCCCCTCCATCTATTTCATACCACTTGATGTATGTAGACACCTTGTATCCCCCTCCATCTATTTCATGCCACTTGATGTATGTAGACACCATGTATCCCCCCTCCATCTGTTTCATACCACTTACTGTATGTAGACACCATGTATCCCCTCCATCTGTTTCATACCACTTGATGTATGTAGACACCATGTATCCCCCTCCATCTATTTCATACCACTTGATGTATGTAGACACCATGTATCCCCCCATCTGTTTCATACCACTTGATGTATGTAGACACCATGTATCCCCCTCCATCTATTTCATACCACTTGATGTATGTAGACACCATGTATCCCCCTCCATCTATTTCATACCACTTGATGCATGTAGACACCATGTATCCCCCTCCATCTATTTCATACCACTTGATGTATGTAGACACCATGTATCCCCCTCCATCTATTTCATGCCACTTGATTTATGTAGACACCATATATCCCCCCTCCATCTGTTCATACCACCTGATGTATGTAGACACCATGTATACCCCTCCATCTATTTCATGCCACTTGATGTATGTAGACATCATGCATCCCCCCTCCATCTATTTCATGTCACTTGATGTATGTAGACACCATGCATCTCCCTCCATCTGTTTCATACCACTTGAGGTATGTAGACACCATGTATCCCCCTCCATCTGTTTCATACCACTTGAGGTATGTAGACACCATGTATCCCCCCTCCATTTGTTTCATACCACTTAATGTATGTAGACACCATGTATCCCCCTCCATCTGTTTCATACCACTTAATGTATGTAGATACCATGTATCCCCCTCCATCTGTTTCATACCACTTGATGTATGTAGACACCATGTATCCCCCTCCATCTGTTTCATACCACTTGAGGTATGTAGACACCATGTATCCCCCCTCCATCTGTTTCATACCACTTAATGTATGTAGACACCATGTATCCCCCTCCATCTGTTTCATACCACTTAATGTATGTAGACACTATGAATCCCCCTCCATCTGTTTCATACCACTTGATGTATGTAGACACCATGTATCCCCCTCCATCTGTTTCATACCACTTGATGTATGTAGACACCATGTATCCCCCTCCATCTGTTTCATACCACTTAATGTATGTAGACACCATGTATCCCCCTCCATCTATTTCATACCACTTGATGTATGTAGACACCATGTATCCCCCTCCATCTGTTTCATACCACTTGATGTATTTAGACACCATGAATCCCCCTTCATCTGTTTCATACCACTTGATGTATGTAGACACCATGTATCCCCCTCCATCTGTTTCATACCACTTGATGTATGTAGACACCATGTATCCCCCTCCATCTGTTTCATACCACTTGATGTATGTAGACACCATGTATCCCCCCTCCATCTGTTTCATACCACTTACTGTATGTAGACACCATGTATCCCCCTCCATCTGTTTCATACCACTTGATGTATGTAGAAACCATGTATCCCCCTCCATCTGTTCATACCACTTGATGTATGTAGACACCATGCATCCCCCCTCCATCTGTTGATACCACTTGATGTATGGAGACACCATGTATCCCCCTCCATCTGTTCATACCACTTGATGTATGTAGACACCATGTATCACCCTCCATCTATTTCATACCACTTGATGTATGTAGACACCATGTATCCCCCTCCATCTGTTCATACCACTTGATGTATGTAGACACAACGTATCCCCCTCCATCTATTTCATACCAGTTGATGTATGTAGACACCATGTATCCCCCTCCATCTATTTCATGCCACTTGATGTATGTAGACACCATGTATCCCCCCTCCATCTGTTTCATACAACTTGAGGTATGTAGACACCATGTATCCCCCCTCCATCTATTTCATGCCACTTGATGTATGTAGACACGATGTATCCCCCCTCCATCTATTTCATACCACTTGATGTATGTAGACACGATGTATCCCCCCTCCATCTGTTTCATACCACTTGAGGTATGTAGACACTATGTATCCCCCTCCATCTATTTCATGCCACTTGATGTATGTAGACACCATGTATCCCCCCTCCATCTGTTTCATACAACTTGAGGTATGTAGACACCATGTATCCCCCCTCCATCTATTTCATGCCACTTGATGTATGTAGACACGATGTATCCCCCTCCATCTATTTCATACCACTTGATGTATGTAGACACGATGTATCCCCCCTCCATCTGTTTCATACCACTTGAGGTATGTAGACACTATGTATCCCCCTCCATCTATTTCATGCCACTTGATGTATGTAGACACCATGTATCCCCCTCCATCTGTTTCATACCACTTGATGTATGTAGACACCATGTATCCCCCCTCCATCTATTTCATGCCACTTGATGTATGTAGACACCATGTATCCCCCTCCATCTGTTTTATACCACTTGATGTATTTAGACACCATGCATCCCCCCTACATCTGTTTCATACCACTTGAGGTATGTAGAGACCATGCATCCCCCCTCCATCTGTTTCATACCACTTGATGTATGTAGACACCATGTATCCCCCTCCATCTGTTCATGCCACTTGCTGTATGTAGACACCATGCATCCCCCCTCCATCTGTTTCATACTACTTGATGTATGTAGACACAATGCATCCCCCCTCCATCTGTTTCATACCACTTGAGGTATGTAGAGACCATGCATCCCCCCTCCATCTGTTCATACCACTTGATGTATGTAGACACCATGTATCCCCCTCCATCTGTTCATGCCACTTGCTGTATGTAGACACCATGCATCCCCCCTCCATCTGTTTCATACCACTTGATGTATGTAGACACAATGCATCCCCCCTACATCTGTTTCATACCACTTGATGTATGTAGACGCCATGTATCCCCCTCCTTCTGTTCATGCCACTTGCTGTATGTAGACACCATGCATCCCCCCTCCATCTGTTTCATACCACTTGAGGTATGCAGACACCATGCATCCCCACATCTGTTTCATACCACTTGGTGTATGTAGACACCATGTATCCCCCTCCATCTATTTCATACCACTTGATGTATGTAGACACCATGCATCCCCCTCCATCTTTTTCATACCACTTGATGTATGTAGACACCATGTATCCCCCTCCATCTGTTTCATACCACTTGATGTATGTAGACACCATGTATCCCCCTCCATCTATTTCATACCACTTGATGTATGTATACACCATGTATCCCCCCTCCATCTGTTCATACAACTTGAGGTATGTAGACACCATGTATCCCCCCTCCATCTATTTCATGCCACTTGATGTATGTAGACACCATGTATCCCCCTCCATCTGTTTCATACCACTTGATGTATGTAGACACCATGTATCTCCCCTCCATCTGTTTCATACCACTTGATGTATGTATACACCATGTATCCCCCCTCCATCTGTTTCATACCACTTGAGGTATGTAGACACCATGTATCCCCCCTCCATCTATTTTATGCCACTTGATATATGTAGACACCATGTATCCCCCTCCATCTGTTTCATACCACTTGATGTATGTAGACACCATGTATCCCCCTCCATCTGTTTTATACCACTTGATGTATTTAGACACCATGCATCCCCCCTCCATCTGTTTCATACCACTTGAGGTATGTAGAGACCATGCATCCCCCCTCCATCTGTTTCATACCACTTGATGTATGTAGACACCATGTATCCCCCTCCATCTATTTCATGCCACTTGATGTATGTAGACACCATGTATCCCCCTCCATCTGTTCATGCCACTTGATGTATGTAGACACCATGTATCCCCCTCCATCTGTTCATACCACTTGATGTATGTAGACACCATGCATCCCCCCTCCATCTGTTTTATACCACTTGATGTATGTAGACACAATGCATCCCCCCTCCATCTGTTTCATACCACTTGAGGTATGTAGAGACCATGCATCCCCCCTCCATCTGTTTCATACCACTTGATGTATGTAGACACCATGTATCCCCCTCCATCTGTTCATGCCACTTGCTGTATGTAGACACCATGCATCCCCTCTCCATCTGTTTCATACCACTTGATGTATGTAGACACAATGCATCCCCCCTCCATCTGTTTCATACCACTTGATGTATGTAGACACCATGTATCCCCCTCCTTCTGTTCATGCCACTTGCTGTATGTAGACACCATGCATCCCCCCTCCATCTGTTTCATACCACTTGAGGTATGCAGACACCATGCATCCCCCCATCTGTTTCATACCACTTGATGTATGTAGACACCATGTATCCCCCTCCATCTATTTCATACCACTTGATGTATGTAGACACCATGCATCCCTCTCCATCTGTTTCATACCACTTGATGTATGTAGACACCATGTATCCCCCTCCATCTATTTCATACCACTTGATGTATGTAGACACCTTGTATCCCCCTCCATCTATTTCATGCCACTTGATGTATGTAGACACCATGTATCCCCCCTCCATCTGTTTCATACCACTTAATGTATGTAGACACCATGTATCCCCTCCATCTGTTTCATACCACTTGATGTATGTAGACACCATGTATCCCCCTCCATCTATTTCATACCACTTGATGTATGTAGACACCATGTATCCCCCCATCTGTTTCATACCACTTGATGTATGTAGACACCATGTATCCCCCTCCATCTATTTCATACCACTTGATGTATGTAGACACCATGTATCCCCCTCCATCTATTTCATACCACTTGATGCATGTAGACACCATGTATCCCCCTCCATCTATTTCATACCACTTGATGTATGTAGACACCATGTATCCCCCTCCATCTATTTCATGCCACTTGATTTATGTAGACACCATATATCCCCCCTCCATCTGTTCATACCACCTGATGTATGTAGACACCATGTATACCCCTCCATCTATTTCATGCCACTTGATGTATGTAGACATCATGCATCCCCCCTCCATCTATTTCATGTCACTTGATGTATGTAGACACCATGCATCTCCCTCCATCTGTTTCATACCACTTGAGGTATGTAGACACCATGTATCCCCCTCCATCTGTTTCATACCACTTGAGGTATGTAGACACCATGTATCCCCCCTCCATTTGTTTCATACCACTTAATGTATGTAGACACCATGTATCCCCCTCCATCTGTTTCATACCACTTAATGTATGTAGATACCATGTATCCCCCTCCATCTGTTTCATACCACTTGATGTATGTAGACACCATGTATCCCCCTCCATCTGTTTCATACCACTTGAGGTATGTAGACACCATGTATCCCCCCTCCATCTGTTTCATACCACTTAATGTATGTAGACACCATGTATCCCCCTCCATCTGTTTCATACCACTTAATGTATGTAGACACTATGAATCCCCCTCCATCTGTTTCATACCACTTGATGTATGTAGACCACCATGTATCCCCCTCCATCTGTTTCATACCACTTGATGTATGTAGACACCATGTATCCCCCTCCATCTGTTTCATACCACTTAATGTATGTAGACACCATGTATCCCCCTCCATCTATTTCATACCACTTGATGTATGTAGACACCATGTATCCCCCTCCATCTGTTTCATACCACTTGATGTATTTAGACACCATGAATCCCCCTTCATCTGTTTCATACCACTTGATGTATGTAGACACCATGTATCCCCCTCCATCTGTTTCATACCACTTGATGTATGTAGACACCATGTATCCCCCTCCATCTGTTTCATACCACTTGATGTATGTAGACACCATGTATCCCCCTCCATCTGTTTCATACCACTTGATGTATGTAGACACCATGTATCCCCCTCCATCTGTTTCATACCACTGGATGTATGTAGACACCATGAATCCCCCTCCATCTGTTTCATACCACTGGATGTATGTAGACACCATGTATCCCCCTCCATCTGTTTCATACCACTTGATGTATGTAGACACCATGTATCCCCCTCCATCTGTTTCATACCACATGATGTATGTAGACACCATGTATCCCCCTCCATCTGTTTCATACCACTTGATGTATGTAGACACCATGAATCCCCCTCCATCTGTTTCATACCACTTGATGTATGTAGACACCATGAATCCCCCTCCATCTGTTTCATACCACTTGATGTATGTAGACACCATGAATCCCCCTCCATCTGTTTCATACCACTTGATGTATGTAGACACCATGAATCCCCCTCCATCTGTTTCATACCACTTGATGTATGTAGACACCATGTATCCCCTTCCATCTGTTTCATACCACTTGATGTATGTAGACACCATGTATCCCCCTCCATCTATTTCATACCACTTGATGTATGTAGACACCCTGTATCCCCCTCCATCTATTTCATACCACTTGATGTATGTAGACACCATGAATCCCCCTCCATCTGTTTCATACCACTTGATGTATGTAGACACCATGTATCCCCCTCCATCTATTTCATACCACTTGATGTATGTAGACACCATGCATCCATTCTTGATCTAACATCATCACATGCCTCCACCACATATTTTTTTTAACCTCTATCTACAAGTTTTGACAACTGAATTTAAGACAATGCTTAGTTATTAACATTACCTCGCAGTCAATCTTTTCTTTATAAATATATTCCATCAACTGAATTTGTAATATTACTCTTTATCGGTATATTAATTCCAAAGTTCAGGTTATCTATCATTTAACTTCGCCACCTTCTGACTATCATACTTCGTTATCTTTTATTTAATCTCGTTATCGTTCACACAAAAAATGGGTTTTTTTATCTTCCATTCAATGTTTCTGTTATTGTCTTCTACCAAGCTTCTTCCTAATTATCGTTTATCGTCTGAAATCATCCAATTGTCAACCTCTCCGACGTTGGCAGATTTTTCCTGCTCGTAAATATATGAATGCTTTAAATGAAAATGAACAAATAATGACGAAAATCACATACTTAAGAAGAAGAAGAAGCCAATTTAAGGGAGGCTGTTAAATATTTTGAACCCAGAGAACTGAAGACAAACACATTCATCTCCACATTTACACTGGGATGAAAATTGTCAACAGACTTAACAACGATGTCCTTAACTGATGATGTTGATGCCTTGACATCAATGATAAATGTCTGGAAATAAATTACAAAAATAAGCAGTCATCGTGTTTATGATTGGGTAAAATGGAGGCTAATATGAGTTTCGAGAAAAACAAATGATTAAAAAACAAAAAACAAAACCTAAAAATGAGGGAAATACATGATGGTGCATGCCTATTTAACACGCAAATATTTTCCTTCTTCTTGTTATGTATGTTTATCTCGACTAGCCGAGATCACATCTGCGGCAGAGAGTGAAGCATCCCATCATGGGATGTCACAAGTCCAGATTTCTCTTGCCTGCAGCCATTTTTTAGCGTGGCTTTTACATTTGTTTATGACTCACTTGTTTGCGTTAACTCGTTCAGTCTCTGGCAAGTATAACTAGTAGGCCTCTTTCAGTCCTGAAGGACTATAGAGTTGTGCCGCTTGGGAGGTGCCTGGCAGCACCGCTGGTGACTGTATAGTCCAATGCGAGAGTGACAATCCCTGTCACAGTTTCCACATCTGTAAGACGAGGCAAGTCCCGCAGTAAGTGAGTGCGCTTTGAGCCTGTGCCGCCTATCCTCAGTTTGTTGGATCAGATTGCGCTCAAAGAGCACCAGTCCGTTTTGTACATCTCTTCTCCAGGAGCATCTGTCTGTTGCAACTCTCTCCCACGTGTCTGGATCTATTCCAATGCTTTTCATATCTTGGTTACACACATCCCTATATCGCATTTGGGGTCTTCCGGTTGGCCTCTTTCATGTGTCTAGTTCTCCGTAAAGGAGATCTTTGGGAATGCGTTCATCCAACATTCGAGATAGGTGGCCCAGCCACCGGAGGCGTCTCTGCTCCTGAGGGTCACTGTGGTAATATCTGCTCGTTCAAGCACCTGTTTGTTTGTTATGTGGTCTTTCCATGTTATGCCCAGGATACGTCTCAGACATCTCATGTTGAAGGAATTCAACTTCCTTTCCTGTCTTGAGTACAAGGTCCAGGATTCAGACCCATAGAGTAGTGTGCTAACAACACAAGCTTTGTTTACTTGAGCTTTTGTACGCTCTGTTAGTCTATTATTCTCCCAAACTCTTTTAGCTAGCCTGGAAAATGTTGTGGCTGCCTTTCCAATGCGTCTGTCGATTTATGTCTCTAATGAAAGATTATCTGATATTGTCGACCCCAAATATACAAAATCGTGGACGACCTTCAATTCGTAATTAGCAATTTTGATTGACGGGGGCGCACCAGCGTCTTGTTCCATTACCTGTGTTTTATTTAGGCTAATAGTGAGCCTAAAGTCTTTGCAGGTGGCTACAAAACTATCTGTGAGCCTTTGGAGATCTTCTGCTGTATGAGTAGTCAGTGCTGCATCATCTGCAAAAAGTAGTTCTCTTACACATCTTGATCTTATTTTGGTCTTTGCCTTGAGTCTTGATGGGTTAAAAGTTTGCCATCAGATCTTGTGTGGAGGTATATGCCTTCAGTGGCAGTCCCAAATGCCTGCCTTAAAAGAACAGCAAAGAAGATACCAAAGAGTATAGGAGCAAGCACGCAGCCCTGCTTTACTCCGCTGCTGATGCTGAATGACTGGGATGTTGAGCCGTCAAATAAAATGGTCACCTGCATGTTTTCGTGGAATGATTTCATGAGACTAAGAAGGGTGGGTGGACATCCAACCTTTTCAAGGACCTTAAAAGGCCGCTTCTGCTCACGAGGTCAAATGCCTTTGTGAGGTCGATGAAGGCAATATATAATGGCTTCCTCTGTTCTCTGCACTTCTCTTGGAGCTGCCGGAGTGAGAAAATCATATCGATGGTGGACCTGTTGGGTCTAAATCCTCACTGCGATTCGGGGTAGATTCTTTCAGCAAGAATGTGTAATCTTGTAAGGATTACTCTGGCAAAAATCTTGCCTGTAATGCTGAGTAGGGAAATGCCGCGATAGTTGTTGCAGTCGCTTCTGTCGCCTTTGTTTTTATAAAGGGTAACGATGTTTGCGTCTTTCATATCTTGTGGTATTGATTTTTCTCTCCAGCAGAGCTGAAATATTGCATACAGTTCTGGGATGATTGTTTCTTTGCTACATTTTAAAATTTCAGGTGGAATACTATCTTTTCCAGGTGCCTTGCTGGATTTGAGAGAGTCTAGTGCTTCGCTGATTTCTGTGAGGCAAGGTTCGTTATCCAGGGCATGCATGGCAGACTGTTGATCGATGGCTTCCAGAGCTTCTTCGCTGGCAGTGTTATCCACTGAGTATAGTTCTAGGTAGTGTTCTACACAGCGATCCACTTGTTTCGCTCGATCTTTTATGATTACCCCCTCAGTTGATTGTAAAGGGGCCATCTTATGTTATGATGGACCGACAGCTTGCTTGATGCCCTCGTACATTCCTCTTATATTTCCAGTGTCAGCACAAGTTTGAATTTGAGCAGAGAGCTGTAGCCAGTACCTGTTCGCACATCTTCTTGCCATCTGTTGTACTCTATTTCTGGCCGTTCGCAATGCCTGCAGTGTTTTCTCTGAAGGTGATGTTTTATACATTGAGAATGCATGTCTCTTTATCTCTAGGACTGGGAGCATCTCTTCAGAGTATGCTTCAAACCAGTCGGTTGACTTAGTTTGCTTCTTGCCAAATGTTGATAGTGCTGTATTGTAGATGGTGTCACGAAAATGACTCCATCTCTCGGTGGAATTTCTGTTTGTAGGGCCAGGCAGAGTATCCGCTAGAGCCTGCATGAATTTGTTGACCTTCTCTTTATTTTGGGTGCCGCTGGTGTCAATGCGTGGTCTTCCTTCTGTTCGGCTTCTGTAGATTCTCTTGGGCTTTATCTTCACCTTGCTGGAGACGAGTGAATGGTCGGTGTCGCAGTCAGCACTATGATTGCTGCGAGTCAGCTGTACATTTCGGAGGTTGCTGCGTTTAGTGAGCACCAGGTCGTGTTGGTGCCAGTTCTTTGATCTGGGGTGCCTCCATGACACCTTGTGTTGAGGTTTCGTGTCAAAGAAGGTGTTGGTCACGCACAGATTATGGTGGCTGCAGAATACCAAGAGACGTTGTCCATTGTCATTGATCTTTCCAACGCCAAACTGTCCAAGACATGAAGGCCAAGATTTGTGGTCGGAGCCAAGCCTGGCATTGAAATCCCCCAGGATAAAAAGATGTTGTTTCTCTGGTGTTTCACTGACTTCTTTGCTAAGGTCGTCATAGAACTTGTCTTTAGATTCTGATGCTGCAGTTAGTGTTGGGGCGTAAACGCTTATAATACTAACTGGGCCTGCCTCTGTCTGGAGTTGGATCTTCAGTATTCTTTCAGTGCCATCACTTGGTGGTATGATGGAATTAAGCAGCTTGTTTCTGATAGCGAAGCCAACTCCATGCTCCCTGGTCTCCCCGCACGGCTTGTCATGCCAGTAGAAAGTGAAGTCCCTCTCCTTGATGCTTCCAGATTCTTGGAGTCTGGTCTCTTGCAGGGCGACAATGTCTATCCCCAGTCTTAGTAGTTCGTTGTTTATCACTGCAGTTTTGCGGGCATCCACAAATCTCAATTAGATTGTCTGAGATGCCAGGGGTCATGGTTCTTACGTTCCATGTTCCCAGCCTTAGAGCCGGTTGTTTTGTTTTTTTTTTCTTGCTGTTAGGTGTATAGATTGCGGTCCATGTGTCAGGATTTTCCCCTAAGCTCCACACACCCTCAGGAGCAGATGAACCGTGGCGAGATAACACCTTATTGACTGGGGGCTGCCCAGCTTCGGCGGGCGGTAGCTGTCTAGTGAGATACGATGATCTCTCCCACCGTCGGAAGTAGCCCCTGGCGCCTTGCTCTACGCCAATCGAGCATTAAGACTTATAACGAGCAAATGCTGCTTCCCGTGTTGTTGTCGTGTCTTAATTTAAAGTGTTGTCCCTGGAGTGAAGGGAGTCAACACCCACATTATATTTTACCCCCTTTCTAATAACCTGGAGAATCCACCAGCTTCCGTCAAACACACTCCATCAGCCCGTGGACACCTTTTCCTATCACTCTCTCACTGTCGTACTATGCCCCCTCTCATTCTCCCCCAACGCAACATATTCAACAACTCTTGCTTCTAAAAATTAATAAAGATTAATTTATTAAAAGAAAAGTGTAACGTATATGAGACGTGTATGCGAAGAAAATGTGTGTCGTGTATTCTAATGTAAATGTATAGTTCAGACCACAGAGTTCATGATCAGAGTCCATTCATCATGGCAAGAATCAGCACAATGGACCTCACCGAAGTCGTGTCCTTCTCTCCAGACATGTCCTCCTCCAGGAGCTCTGATGACCATGAGATCTGATTCCCATTCAAATATATAATCCGTGAACGATACTATTTTTGTTCCTAACACAACTGTTCCTAATAGTTTATAGAAACTCAGACTTCATAATTCCTGCGCAGTGAAAAAATCATGGAACACTGTCCTATGAACATGACGTTTATCCTTCCTGCGAAATGTTCTATAGTTTTCACTCTTAAACAGTCATTGTATCTAGACTAAAATAGATTTCTTTATTTTCTAGATATTGTCTGAAGGTTATGATTTCCTTGATACGTGGAACAACTACACTTAAATGTTATCTTTCCTCCAATGTGAACATCAGTCGCTACTGTTCTCGTCATACGTGGACTGAACATCCATCACTACTGGTGTGTTAAAGACTGGTATGACCTACAACTCATTCGGTACTTATCCTGTAGGATACTTCTACCATTCAGCTCCACTGAGCAATGT
Organism: Cepaea nemoralis; assembly: GCA_014155875.1. Taxonomy (NCBI): domain Eukaryota; kingdom Metazoa; phylum Mollusca; class Gastropoda; order Stylommatophora; family Helicidae; genus Cepaea; species Cepaea nemoralis. The sequence continues at coordinate 23,505 of JACEFZ010015147.1, forward strand.
TGATCAAATTATTCCATTATAGACCCATTGAGAAAGTTGCTGGCCAATCTTTCTGCATCATAATTTATCCGGGATCGGATTTTACAATTGTTCTGTGTTCTTCATCCCGACCAGAGGGAACCTGTAAAATAGATAATACAACTGGTGATAGCCTCTCCGTCACTGATCTCTATTAGATGATCGTGGCCATTGGCCCTTGCTCAGCAAAATACAATGAACCTAACTCTGTCAGGGACAGATGACTCAACACATTGGTTATCATCAGGCCAAGACAAGAAAAAAAAATCAACAAACAGAATGCGGAACCCCGCCCACCAGGGACACCCACTGGAATATCCCAATTATCCCTCATTACTCAATTCTCAACTAGTAAAGCTTATCAATACTTCACTAATCTATTTTCAACCAACAGAGCCAATTATCACTTCCCTACGTTAACCAGTTTCTACCATGCCACTGCCTAAATTAATTAGGACTAGTAACACCATCTAAAACTACCTTAAACAACACTGCAGTCCTTCCGAATCACATCTACAATTGCCATGCCAGGCACGTGTAAAACTAATTCATTTAATTCGCACACGGTAGACATTATTCCAAATCATAACTGCCGTGCCAAAGCACGTCTGCCTAGATCAACATTTCGAGTTACACTAGTTGTCCCCAAATCGGGTTTTTGGCAAACGCCTAAAAGTGGTCACGTGACGTTATTCTTTATGTCCACACAGGTGTTATTATGGGCAGATCCTCCATTGTCAGGAATCTATCTCCCCTGGCTTAATCAATGTCAGATTCGTCCTCCCATGTTTTGACATCCAAAACAAGCTAGCGAGTTACTGTATGGTCCCAACAACAGTTTTCAATAACAAGCCGCCAATCTTCTGTCGAGTGGTGACAATCACAGCCGCCATTTCGCTTGATGTCCGGAAACTCTAAATGACAGACGGGACTGTTTATCAACTGTCAAAGTGGTGTATTGATTCATCTCACTCACCACCGAATGTTCCTATTTTGCCGACCAGATGTGAACACGTGCAGCTGCAACCCAGACTGTTTTTTTCTGTATTTGTTGAAACAACCTGTGGCCTCGAACATGTCGTTAATTCGAACGCCTTTTATTGTCATCACTGGTTAATCACGGTGGTCTTTTTTGTGACAGTTGTGTCACCGCTTTACACGATGCTGAAGTGACCTCTTCAGGGCACAAGCCTGGGCAATGGAAATCGGAGAACCAGCTGTTGCCCAGTAGCAGGTTCCCCCTCTCCACGTCGCCGATGTTGACCAAGGGAAAGGCAGTAGCCAATGCAACTTGGCATCGGTGCCGTCGCAGGAGTTGCCAGAACTATGTTGTTTACAACATGGAACTGCCTTAGGGACTCCATCTCCGGATTTGTCCTCAGGGTTTACTCCCGAAGCCTTTCCCATATGGGTATACCCGCAAGGCAGCGGAGATTTGAGATTTAGAGTTCCTTCTCTTAGAAGAGATACCAACCAAGGCTGACGAGCCTCCTCTGCGCGGGAATAAATAAGGAGGGAAGACTACCTTTCTTCCTTCCTGGCAGTGACCATACTGATCGGGTGACCTTAGCCATTGTCTCTACTGAGAGATCCTCTGCCCACCGTCACCGACTTGAAACCATAACTAATAACTATCTGTCAGCTGCTCCCAAGTCCAATCCACCACATGCTCCCATAGCTTCACGTTACCCTGTGGGGGGGGGGGGGGGCTAAACTGGCACTCAACCTTGCCCAGGGGTGTCCCATAGGCTAGCGGAGGGAAGGAGGCACCTTACTTCTCCTTTGATAGGGTGTACCCCTACCCCGCTACCCCAAAGTATAACTACAAAATAACAATCTTCTAGGTTTGAAGTTAGCAGTCGTCTCTGTCTGGGACTAAGAGTACTTAGCTAACGACTAGCACACTGGAGGTAACAACCTTCTGCTACCGACGATACACACACAAAAACAAAATCAATAAAACACTGGATATTTGCATTCAAAATAACTAAGACATATTGGGTCAACTGTCAACTGTCATTTGCCAGTACCTTGCGGTGTAAGACAGAGAGCGTCTTGAGCGTGAGGAAATCAGGCCGTCTGGCTAGTACTGTAGCCACAACTGTGTAGGTATGGAATACTGTTGTGTTTTTTTAAATCCCCCACCCCTGCCCCCGACAGAAAAATCCACACCCTACCTAGGATTCGAACCCGGGTCTCCCGGAGGATAAACTCCACGACCACTTGCTCTAGCCACTCGGCCAGCCGCTCCTCACATATTGGGTAACACTAATAAATGTATAAAATTGCATGCATACATCATTAATTAAGCCAAGCTGTTCTAAGATTGGTGGTGATGGCATCTGATCTCGTAGACCCCCTGTCTCCAGCTCTGATCAGCTCTGTACAACTCACTAGGAGTACGCTATTCTAGAATTGTTGGATGCTTGTGTTACTTAGTGTTTCGTAGAATGTTTTCTCTTGTCCTTGATAATTCCGTCTATTAGCTTTTGTAATGTCAGAGATGATATATACAGTGAGCAATATGATGCCCTAAATATCGGTGGTCATGACATACCAGAGATTCGATATGCTGATGATACAGTATTGCTATCCACAACAGAGAATGGTATAGAAAACCCTATAGCCTCAACCCAATTGAATAGTGAAAATCAAACTTATATCTTAACACAGCAAAAACAAAGATAATGCATACAGATAAAACTACTATGGAGAAAGAAATATATGTTAATGAGGAAAAATTGGAGGTGGTGGAAAATTTCGAATATCTTGGGTCATTGATTACCAACAACGGTGACACAATGAAAGAATTAAAAGACGAATTTTTATTGCTCTTCAAAGACTAAAACAACTGAATAAATTGTGGAGTGGGACAGCTGGAACTACACAAATTAGATTTTTAAGAGCATTGCAACATACGCCTGTGAGACCTGGACACTTACTAAACAAGCTGAACAGCGCATAAATGCCTTTGAATATAAATGTTATAGACGAGTTCTAAGAATATCTTGGATAAAGAAAAGAACAAATGCATCCATAGTTCAAGAGCTGAATATTGAAGAAGGTTGGCTGTTAAAGACAATAAAACAAAGAAAATTGAAATATTTTGGTCACATGAAACGTCACGAAAGTTTGGAGAGAACAATAATAGAGGGGCATATACCTGGGAAGAGAGGAAGGCCAAAGAGAAGAAGGGTGCAGGATGTGGCGGATGATCTCCAGATGGGTGTATTGGAAGCGGGACATCTTGCTTATGATCGGGAAGTTTTTCGGAGGTTGTTATGGGAGCGAGGTTCTGCAAAGGACATGCTACTGAATGAATGATGAAGCATCAGTAGTATACCTGTATGTGGCATAATATGACGTAGCCAAGATAGCTCATTTTCGTAATATGTTCAATAGGTGTCTATATTTTCGCAATGTCTTTAAGACTTTGTTAATTTGATATCTCCTCTGTTCAGCTTATTCTTTGCATCCTGCGATAACATCATATCTCAAAAAGCTTCCACTTTCTTTTCATAACTTTTGTTTAGCCCATGTTTCAAAGACACGTTATGATTTCAGGAGCTAAGATACATATCAAGCCACACAAGTCAAAATTAAGAACTCCTAGAGCCTAGATAAAAGAAATAACTGCTTGGGACACAAAGACAGCATACTTTCAGCATTCTGATCATTCAACAAGTATCTTATCAACGAGCGGTGAATCGCCTGGTGCATTCCTCACATACATAATGAAAGGAAATGGAATTTCAGACATTGATGTAGAGGTGTGGGATTTTAGACCATGGGCATGCACGGGCTGCTATAACTAGCACACTCATCCATTCATCGCTAACTAATCTATATTACGTATATCACACAAACCCGTAACGGTTAAACATGCTTCTGCGGATTGACCTCCTACCCCCCCCCCCCCCTCAATCCAACCATGTCTAAATCAGGTACCGCAAAATGTCTTCGGAAATAAAGGTTATCTGCGGGTCGCTGACTCCATCATCCCTTGAGTGCCGATTGGTCTTTCAATCAATCAATCACTCATGTGCCATACCGGAAAGTGTGGGCGGTCATGACTCGCCATTTCACTCGATCACCAGAGTCGTGGATCAGCTCAGTGTTCTTGTCTCGACTATACCGCTTGGTCATGTTAGACGAAATCTTGATCCATCGCCGTCTCGTGTACTTTCACACTCAAGATGTTTTCACTGTCCCATATCCAAGCGTGTTGGCTCGACCCAGCTTCCTCTCCCAGGAACCATGCCTTTTGCTACTTGAAGAACATAAAGTGGCACCCCAACCCCACTTCTTTACCCAGTCCTTTAGAATAATATAACATACTGTAGAATAGACTAGCATATTGTAGAATTGCCGGTCACCCTGGCTTTAGGAGTTAAGGACGTTGTTCGCAATCCCGTAAACAGTCGTACGAAACACAGCTACGTGAGATTCGGCATCGGATCGCCTCGCGTTTGTAACTTACAGAGGTATGTGAGCCGTCGTTCAGAAAGCAAAGAAGATATGCTTTATTGCACACATGGCTTTCCTATGGGTGGCCTGTTGAAAGCGTGGTACAAAGCACAAACCCCGTAGCTCCAGCGTTGACCCTCAGGAGACCCGAGAACATTGCACTCGTGAACGGACGTGAGCGGGAATCGAACCTACAACCTTCGGAGCGCGAGACAGTATGTGTAACCACTTCGCCACGGAGACTTCCGAAGCTGACGAAAAGAGCCTTCTACAGGCCATGAGGAGTATTGGGCGGGTGTTATGGTGCTAACTCTCTATGATGATAGACAACTCGGCACTCGAAGCCTCATGCCATCTGTAGCACATCGGCTGCATTTACTTCTCAGGACATTACCTTGTAAGCAATGCGTAAGGAAAATAATAAGGAAAATACGGACACAATGAGGCTGCATATTATTAGGAATCGAAAACAACATACTATACTACTCTCGTGTACAGTTTATGTTCAAAATGTTTTTACTGTCCATATCCACGTAAACAGTCGTATTGGTTCGTCCCAGCTTCGGGAACATGCCTTTTGCTACTTGTTTATGTAGAACGTAATGGAATGGTGGATGTAGATAATAGTAATAGTCCAGATAATTACTCACAAGTCCGTCTACTTGGCGACACGAACACACAGGCATTGGGTGAGCATGCAAGCATGCTAGTAACCCCACTACCGGCAGCGAGGCTCCCCCCCCCACCCCCCCTCCCCCCCCCCCCCCCGGTTATTGTACTGGAGTAAACTAAACTGAAAGATTTACTGAAAGTTTAGCAGAGTGATCTATTCCTTTCTGCCCCATCTATCTATAATGTGCCATGCCGGTAAGCATGGGCGGACAAGATTCACCATTTTACTCTATCACCAGAGTCGTGGATCAGCTCAATTTTCTTGTCTCGACTATACCGCTTGGTCAAGCCACCGATGTATTTACTTCTCTGTCTCCCCCTTGTTCTCTTCCCCTCGATCTTGCCAGTTGTCACCAAATTCTATAATTTATTTCTTGTCATAACATGTCCAAATAGTGTTGACTGTCTACGTCTAATTTCTCTAATCAGTTTACAATTTTCATTTGTTTCTTGTAGGACTTGGCCGTTGGTTTTTCTGCTAGCAATACTAATTTCTGTTGAATGCTAATCAGTTTTGTTATATGTATATTTGATTACCTCTATAATGTAATAATTACAAGGATTTGATGTTATATTCGCTTTAAATGAAATCACGTTCTTTAAACAAGCTAACCCTGGCATGTCGTAGAACTAATTAACTGAAAACAAGGGTTAATTAATGGAAAACTCTAGTATTGTTAAAAGATACGACACTTAATTGTTTTCCAGGCCTGATGGAATACTAACAAAATCATCACTTAAAACATGTTGTACACTTTTAAGTTACAAAACTAGTGGAACAAGTCAACAGGCATAGTGCAGAATGTTGCTAAGATATTAACATCCTAAAAAACGAAAACTATGATAATTAGCAATGGAAAGGAAAGATCATCAATGAACATCGTAGTAAATGGTAAGATACCAAAACAATAACAAGTTTCTCCTATCTTGGACATGTAATAACAGATGATAGCAGAAGTCAAATAGAAACCAAAAAAAAAAAATAGGTATGGAAAAAAATGCTTTCAGCAGCATGAAATCAGTATGGCGCGGAGGCCTGGAACACGCAACTATAAAAATTCAAATAGAGTTACTGGGGAGTGGATATACATAAGAATATGTCGCATTTCATGGAAAAAAGCAATCAAATATAGAGGTTCTAGTAAAACTGGGAATGAAAAGAGAAATGATGAAAGAAATTAAAAAAAGAAAAAAGAGGCAAGTGAAATATTTCTGCCGCTTAAAAAAAAACTATCCTGGAGGGCAAGGTTGAGGGCAAGCGAGCAAGAGGTGGACAACGATACAAGTGGTAAGATAACATGGAGAGATGGGCGAATTCAATCTGACAGAATTTACAGTCAGGGCGAATGACAGACAGTGTTAATCATCCATGGCAGGCATTTGGTTTGCATTCATTGTGGAGACGGCACCTGATTGATACACTTAGTTCAATAGTTCCCAAGATGTCATTGACTAATTATTTTAAGTTCACAGACAGACAGACAGACAGACAGACAGACAGACAGACAGACAGACAGACAGACAGACAGACAGGCAGGCAGGCAGGCAGGCAGGCAGGCAGGCAGGCAGGAAGGCGGGCATGCAGGCAGGCGGGCAGTAAGGCGGCGGACAGGCAGGCAGGCAGGCATACATTGTTTAGTAGCTGCATATGAAGCCCTGTCACTCTACAGATCTGTTGCATGTGACCATCTTTAAGGTCAACACAAGTACAGGTCTGTTGTACTAAAGAGCCATTGGGAGCGTGGTGCTAGGTCAGTATTTATTGTACCAATTGATACTCGGTATGTGATGTCGCCGGTAACACATCTGCCACCTTTACTTTCCAAGACTTCACCTGGTACTCATCTAACCTCAGAGATCAAGGTCAATTTTGAAAACTCCGCTCCAACGTGGATTCGAACCGATGGCCAGCGACAGGCAGAGGAGCCATATAGCCACTAATCTACCACGGCTACAGCTTTCTTTAGTACTGGGATGTAAGCTCTTCAAACACCACACTCCAGTCTGTGTTATGTGCCTTTACTTAAATTCAGGGAGGGGGGAGGGCATTAGTGGCAAAGGCTTTCTGCAATTCTGCTATAAACTGCACTAAACAGTGTTCCATGGACAGTAGTGGACTTATGTATGTTCTTATAGGATGACCCAGCTTCGTTGAAGGAGCACTTTTTTGCTTTTGAGAATTGTATTGAAACTGTCTGGGAAAGGCTACTGAGTACAGGAGGTGGTCATCTAGCTACGAGAGTGAGTAGCTAAGTCAGGGAATTTTACGAATAACTTCTTTACTGTAGTGCGAATGGGAAATTGCGTGCATATGATTTTTCAACATAGTCCCCTCTGTCTGGCAACACTTGGTCCATCCGTCCACTAAGCTTGACGATGTTTGACCGTGTAACATTACTTAGCGTTGCACCGCCTCCATTACCTATTTGTCACATGCAAACCTCTCCTTGATCTTTCAATGGTCCGGCGGTGCCAAATTGGAATGTGTGCTGAAGACCGCAAATTTCAGAGTACAGTGTTACCACTGTAGGTTACACTTAGTGGCCTCAACGGTTCTCCCCATTTATTTCTTGTGTTTACGTGTACAGCATTAGAACCGACCAATCATTTCTCTTCTTTAAATGTTTGTTCATATATACTCGACAACAGCATTACGGTCCGATGTGTTTGTGTGTTTGTTATTTGACCTATGCTGGTTTAATATAAATTATGAGACCTATGGTGATATCTCAATGGTTTGATACGAATTCTGTCCGTATTCCATAGTTGTTTGGTTCATGTGTATGATAGACACGACCAATGAAGACACTTTTTTTGGAGTGTCTAGTTGGTCGTGCGTCGAAGTACACTTGTTCCTGCAGCGAGGCGCCGTCGTCATTTGGAGGCGACAGGTTCGATCCCGGTCGGTAACTATTATAGCTTTCAAATTTTATGTTGTCTAGTGCGTCTTCTAATCTCTATTTCCTTCTTCTTCTTCTGTGAGTGCCAAATAATACTATGTGTGTCTATTTATGTAATCGTCTTAGTGGCCTCAACGGTTCTCCCCATTTATTTCTTGTGTTTACGTTGCCACTGTATGCACAGCGGTGTGAGGACGGGCCTTGTTGTACAGCAACAATAACTCCATTAAGGAGAGAAGACACTGGGCTTCCACCGTGTCGCATAATTAAGTTTTTCTCAAGCATGCCAAGCATTGAGAACTAGTCACAGTTTTATTCCTTTCCTGGAAATGCACTAATACAGCGAGATATCCGTGATATCCCAAAATATGAGAAGCTTGAATTTTCCAGTGGATAACTCTGTCTTCCATTTTGAAATCTTTCTACCGATTCATACTCTCCTCTGAGTCAAACAACTGTCTCCATAATGAGCTATCATGCTATGTAGATTTCACAATGGTTTCGCGCTCTCTGACCACAAACAAAATGTAACCAAAAAAAAAAACACGACACCTACATTGGGTATTGCTTAAGAGTCAGTTTGAAATCAGATGTTCCACTACCCATATATTTCCTTGCACTTTATAATAACATTCCGGTTACCAAATTATGCCCTAGTCTATTTCATGTGAAAACCAAACAGTTCCTGGCCTTACGAAGGTATTTCTCAAAGTATGATATGTGCCCTTTAAACAGAAAATGTAAATACCCGTAACACATATATTCATATTATATCTATGGGCGTCGGCTTGTGTTTGCCTCGGAGATATGAATCAGGAGAAATTCAAGAGGTTGACAAAGAGACGAAGACAGATGCAGATGTCGATGGCAGCGTTGTGGACTTTAGATGACCCTTAATACCCTCCGAAAACGTGAATATCCGTCTCTGTCTAGCTTCTGTCTACCAGTGAAGCCTTATTTGATTGATCATTCTTTCACCCGTCTTAACAGTTTTTAAGGAATTATGTTTCTATAACCGGGTGATAACGTGAGGTTATGTCATACTTGTATTTTTAATTCAGTCAATAGATCTTTCTTGATCTTCTTCTCCTACATTTCATTTTCATAATTTCAGACACACACCCAGAACACACACACACACACACACACACACACACACACACTTACACACACACACACACACTTACACACACACACACACACACTTACACACACACACACACACACATATATATATATATATATATATATATATATATATATATATATATATATATATATATATCATCAAGTGCCCTGCCGGCTGGCGTAGGCGTTCATGGCTCACCACAGATCTCGGTCTTTGGTGTTCTGGATCAACTCTGCTGATAATATTCCTCCATGCCACCGTCTCAATCCATCCAGCATCATTTCTCTTGGTCTGCCTCTGCCTCTCTTCCCCTCGATCTTTCCAGTTGTCACGATGTTCTCCAATGCCTCTCTTCTCATCACATGACCAAAGAAAGCTGTTTGTCTCTTTCTTATTGTTGTATATAGTGTACTAGTTTCATTGGCCTCTTTCAGGCAATCGTTGTTCGTTGGCAGTCCAAGGAATTCGCAACATTCGTCTTAAAGACTAGTTCTCTGTTGCTTCTAAGGTCTTCCTAATTTGTTCATTTACATTCCAAGATTCGCTGCCATACAGCAAAACTGGTTTTATATAGCATTTCAGCACTCTCTTTCTTACATTCATTGATAGCGACTTATTGCATTAAATACTCTTCATTTTCTGAAATGCGGCTTTTGCCTGCCTATTCTGCTCTTAATCTCTGTTGTACATCTTCCATCTGATGTTATAAGTGCCCCTAGGTATTTAAAATTATCCACTTGGTTGAGAATTTCCCCTTCTATTTCAATGTCACATTTTGGTGTCACCATTTTCTTTGATATCACCATTGTTACTGTTTTCTTGATATTCAAGGAGAGTCCTTTTCTGATACTCTGTTACTATAATGTCCAACAATTGTTGTAGGTCTGTTGATTTATCCGCCACCAATACTGCATCATCTGCATAGAGTATATTATTTATATTATAACCTCCAACTAGTACTCCTGGCATCTCTTTGGTCTCTCTCATTATACTTTGCTATATAGGGAGAAGAGATCGGGTGACAAGACACACCCATGTCGTACTCCTAGCTTTATATGTTCGTAACTGCCCTCTTTATGTCCCATTTTAATTGCTGCTACTTGGTTCCAGTATATATTCTTTATTATTCTTAAGTCTTTCCCATCAATGTTGATATCGTCCAACATTGTAATCAGCTTTTTATGATTTACTTTATCAAATGCCTTAGTATAATCTGTGAAGCATAAATATATGTCTCTCTGTTTCTCATTTGACCTTTCTATTAGTGTTCGTAATATATAGATTGCATTCCTTGTACCCTTTCCTTCCATAAAACCATACTGTTCTTCACTAATTTCATTTTTGTTTTCTTTCTTTTTCCTCTCATTATAATTCTGAGTAGAAGCTTAGTGTTATGGTTTATGAGGTTAATTGTACGAAAATCTTAGCATTCAATTTCTCCTGGTCTCTTTGGTATTGTTATAAATACAGATTTCAGCATATCACTCGGTAAATATCCACTGTTGTAAATATCATTCAACATTTTGGTTAATATATCTACCCCAAATTCTCCCAATACTTCTAATTCTTCTACTATGATTTCATCTGGCCCAGCTGTTTTTCCTTTCTTCATATGTTTAACAGCATCAGCGACCTCTTCTTTTAGAATAGGTGGGCCTTCTAAGTTACTTTCTTCTGTAAATTCTTCCTTTCTCCATTATATAATTCTCTTATATACTCATTCCACCTCTTCATTGGAGCACCTTTCTGCAATAATATCTTCTTCTTCTTCTTCTTCTTCTTTCGTTCGCCTGAAATATTTTATAACTTGCAATGTTGTCTCTTGCATGAATCTAACAATCTTTTTAGTTCACTCAGCGGTCCATAGAGTTTATCTTCCACTGTTGTCTCTCTAGGCCAGAAGGTTCGTCTGGATATGTTGTAGTTTGGGCAATCCTGGAGTATGTGCTCTGCTGTCTGCGACGCCAAACTACAGTGTGCACATGGCTGAGTCACCAATCTTGAATTTTGTATACATGTGGTTGCGTAATCTATTGTGTCCTGTTCTGAGGCGCAGAAGAATGACCTGTTCTGGTCTGTCCATAACGTGGTAGTCGTCTTGAGTAGGGTTTGGTGGCTTTCTGACTGATTTGATCATTCTTTTCTTTTGGTGGTATGTAATGGGCACATCAGGTTGTTCTTCTTTTGCTCCTTCCTTAGCCAATCGATCAGCTCTGTCGTTTCCGGGGACTCCACAGTGGGATGGTATCCACTGTATGGTGACCTTACGCTGACTGCTAAGTTCAGAAAGTAATGTCCTTAGAACTGGCAATTTCCCAGACAGGAGCGCCTCTGATTACGGATTTTGCATCTGTCTAATATCACCACAGGTTGTGTACCATGGCTAGTATTTTGTAATTTCTCTGTGGCTATCTTGATTGCCTCAATTTCAGCATCATAGTTATGGCAGTACTTTCCTGTTGGAACTCTGGCCGTGTCTCCAGTATTATTTGGGTATTCTTTGTACACTCCTGCTCCTCCATTTCGAACATCATTTTGTGCTGACCCATCTGTGTAGACTCGGATCCAGAGATCCTGTTGGTATTCGTCATCAAGGAAGCTGAGAGTGACTGTTCTGCGCTGTACACTGTTCTGTTCTTCCTTGTCAAATATTCCTCTCACTTTTGTCTGGATTTGTAGCGATAGTCTATGTTCATCTTTCCACGTGGTTCGCTCTGGAATAGTTGTCAGGTGGATACCAACTGTGAAAAGATGGATGGTTTTTCTGCAGAGTTGTTTGGCTTGGTGCTTGAAACTACTTCTTTTCAATAGCCCCATAGCTAAGTTTTCAAATCGGTTCTTCAAAGGGTGGCCTGGGAAGCTGAGAACTTTTATGCTTGTATTAGTGTCTTTGTATCTCTGCGTTCTTTTAGAGCTTGTGTCCTCTGTCATGGGTTAAACATTCTCATAGTTCAGGCTGGATATCGACCCAATGTTTAACTCCAGATCTATTTTGGCTCTAGGGTAAAATGACTCTCTGCGAACATGAGTGGCATGCGCCGACATGACTGCACAATATATAGAACAGCATCACTATGTATTCCAAGAACAACTCAACAAATGTGAGGTAGAGCGAACTGTGGTATAATTACACACAGGTGACATCAGCTAACAGCTATGAGTGTGTATGCGCATCCAGGCTTGAGTCTTTCACGCATCACAAGCACTCCCGTCCTTCCATCACGAATCGTCTCCCCAACCCAAGGAGAGTGTTAGGAACCAAGCTGGCTGTCTGCTATAATACTAATGCACATATGATCATCGCCTACCTTCACTTGTACACTACTGGTAACCAATGTCTATCAGCCAACGTCTATGGCCCGATCATGATTAGACCCGCACGCATCAACATGCGACTCCAACGAATGTCAGCGATCGTGGCGTCAGTAAAGCCCGGACTACCTCCATTCAATGGCGAGACACAAACTCGAGTGACTTCATGTGGATACCGAAGACTGGTAGCAGCATAACGGCTGGAATTCCGTGACCTGGTGGTAAAACACATCCTCTGGCTTCCCAAGCTGGATCACAACTCTCGCTTGAGCCGTTACGGCGTTAGGTGACGTATTACCATGACGTCTGAATTGCGTTCAATGTTGGTGTCACTATGTTCAACATTTGTGACACTCTGTATCTTCTTCTTTGATGCGCTAGCTCATCAATTGAATGTTGCCTCACTGTCATTTGCCATATGACAGCTTTGCCCCCTCTACAAAGAAAATGTTTGTTAAAACATTTTCGATGTTATCTTGTCATGTAAGCAAATGATGTCTGCGACGTAAATTACATCATATTGTGATAGACAACGAATTCACCGTCCTTGGAACTCAGTTTGTCAACGTGAACCAATCTAGATCGTGGGATATTGAACACCGGACTAAAATACAAGTCCCGAACACCGCCACCTCTACATTATAAATGATCCTTGAGATGTTATCGCGTTACATGCCCGGCTACTTGAAACTAAATCAGTTCATATACTAAGACCTGTTATCGCGTATATATGTTGACACCTTAAAACTACTAACGGTCTCTATAACCCAGAGTGCCGTCAGTTAAATAAAAACACCGTCCAATGTTGCATACCCAACGATCACATGATCCGTAGTCGACAACTGATCGTCCTTGACGTGAATACATATATCCACACAACTCCAAGTCGACCTGGTACACCATCATTTCTTTTCGCTACATCATGTCGATAGGGAAAACTATTCTCTATATAATATTCTATATCTGTAATGTGTAGTTTCTTCTATGTCTATAATATATATATTTGTGACATAAGCCTGGGTAATTGACAGTGAGTTGAGTGACCTGGCATGAGAAAGAATGGATGAAAGTGGGAGACAGTAAAGTGACTGGCCTGGCTAGGAGAGGGACAGCCAGTCCTGAAAATCAGTGAGAGCAGAGACCGACTACGGGTCAGGTCGTTTTAAAGACTAAGGGGAGTTGAAGGATAGAAGCGGATGTAGGACGGATAGAGCTCCGTCCTGGATTGTGTTGTTCTCCGAGTTTGAATGCAGGCCTAAAACCCAGAGTGGGGTGGATAGTTAGTGTAGGCCTATACCATTGTGTGGGTTGTCGTGTGTGAGGTCCAGCTGGAGCTAGTAGCTGGATAGCCTGTCGTGTACATTCGAGAGTAAGGAGGCCTTGAGAAGGCAGTGATGTGTGCGGATTAAGTGTGAGGAGGATATACTTATTCGGTGGATTTACATTGTGTTTTCTGGATGTATAAACATGTTCCGTTTGTCCGTGTTCTTACTGGATTAAAAGATTATGTGCGCCAACTCAATCTTGTTTAATAACTGATGGATGTGCATTACTGGTGTGAGTTGCATTGTGAGACAGTGGATAGCTCAATTGACACACCAGGAGTATCGTTACCTAGACAACGACCAATATCACGAACTTATCATCGTAAGAACCTCGTGATATTATCTGGGTGGCTCTACAAAAAAAACCATTGCATTATAGACATTGGTATCATTCTGAGATATTTGTGGGCTCTTCGCTGAGAGAGGAGTTATTATCTGTGACTTCGTTCCATCAATTTAGACAGTACTGCTTCAAGAGATTAACAGCAACTCTCGTTTGTGTGTGCACCAGGTAAAAATAAAATTTCTCACTCGGAGAGGGGAGCGTGGACGGTGAAAGGGTGTCCACGGTATAAACACTGGGTTTTCTCCTGTGCGGGAACTAGCTAACAGACAGTTCACGTCAAGTTCAAAACAGGTGATTACGGGACCAAGTTTGTCCACGTAAAACAGACGAGAGTCAAGACTCAAGCTAGCAGAAGGTTTACGTAAAGGTCACACTACAGGTAAATTACCGGACAGTCAGCACACGTTATTGCTGAAGCTAGCGCGGACGCGCCATAGAATTAACACGGCACATCAAATAACAGCACGTGTGAAGTTACGTTACAGATCAACGAAGAGTTGGGGTGACGGGGTTTGTCACTAGGCACAAACAACACAGGTAAATGTCGCGTGAACAAACCGGTGTTTGCGACAAGAACAGATCAACACAGTGTGACAATATCGCTGTCGGTGATAAAGACAGGATTGAAATTCAAAGATATTGACAGGTGTGTGTGTGTGTGTGTGTGTGTGTGAGACAAGCGCACTGTGTGTTCGCAGGTCGACAGTTCAAGATTGGTCGACTCAGCAAATAAGACGAGTGGGTACACCAGCGTCCAGGTACTGGGGAAGTACATGTTTGGAAAACAGAGACAATTGACATTTTCTGAATCACCGGGAGGGGTGACAGAACGGGGTGGAAACAAGAACCCTACCGCCATAGTTGGAGAGGGTTAATGGTGGAAAGGGTGATTTTCCACGAATTTAAAAAGTGCAGCCGGGTCGGGGCTGAGAGGTTGCGTGGAAAGTGTTTGTGTATGACGGAAAGGTGTCCGGTCATTTTACAGACAGAGTAAGTGTGTTTTCCACGGAATTAATAGAGTACTGAAGTTGACCTGCGGGTCTAGGCTGGGGACAGCGGAAAGTTACTGAGAGTTTTCCATAGGGGAACTGGATAAACAAGTTGTTTTGAAGAAAACCAGACTTTATGTTCGTCTTTGTTATCATTACCCTGTTACAAGCAAACAGTTTTAAAGTGTCGTCATCGCAACCGTGGTCGTATTTCTTTACCAATAAGGATTGATATATACATGTTTAAAGCGTTGAACATTGGCTGCCATTTTCCTTTTCTTTTTTGGTGAATCTTGTCGGGTAACGGAAATCCATAACATTGATGATACAGCAAAGCGCCATCTCCACAACGAAAGTATAAAGACGTTTTGCATTATTAATTTGTTATCACCACGTCCAAGGAAAACTAACAACATATCGAAAGAACATTTTGGAATCTAGTGTCGTAGACATTTATATTGGATTGCGAAAAACTATTAAAATGAACGAAAAACTTTTGTGACTGATTATTAAGGACAGTATTGTCGACCAGCCATTTGGACATTTTGTTTGCTCTCATCGTTTAACTGTCTTTATCGTTTGTGTATCTATATATGTATATGTTATTACATGTAGTTTGTTGGATAGGCACTTTTTGCAATCTCTATCTAAATCGGGATAGGCGTGACAAAACGTGGTTCTTTCTGGTGCTTACGATATTGTTGTCAGGAAAACGCTAATGAGTTAGCGTGTCGTGCAGTGGCATTGGAGTCCGAACCAATATCTAGAGCCGAGTTGTCTGACGTCAGATTTATGTATATTTTGATGCTATAATTTTATTTTATTTTTATTTTTTTTCTTTTCGTTATATTTACATATATATTTGTTGTGTTTGGATATATGTTATTATTGTGATCTTTCGTCATTTCTGCTGTCTAGTGGTCTTTGTCAGTTTATATATTACGCGCACTGTGGGTGTCCCTACACAAGCTTGTGAATGTTACTGTGGTTTATTTCTTTGTGATCACCGTCTCCGTGTACTTGGCTTGTGAGTCTAACGTTTTATAGACAACACTCACTGTTATCATTCATTCGTTTTGTGTATGTATATATATATGTATGTTTAAATATATTTCCAGAGTTTTTTACAACTATTTGTTATAGATATATGCGAGGGAGTATAGGTGATATTTCCCCATAACTACCTATTACTTGGAGAGTGACTGGGTGAGTACAGGGTGACAGTATTAATACTACGAAGTTACGTACAGTATTAGTGGAGGTGTACTTAGGGAAAGTACACAAAGACTAGCAGCAGAGTCTTTACATTTAGTTGGCTGACAGACAGCAAGGTGTCCACAAGTACAAGATGCCTACTTTAATGGAATATATTGAAGCAGGTGAAAGGTTAGGCCTGAAGGGTAAAGAGTTACAGGAGTATGCCGAAGCAAAAGAACAAAAACAGACTGAAAGAGAGGAAAGGCATAATGAACGCGAGGCAAAGCGTCTACAGGAAGAGAAAGAGACACAAGTGAAACTAGCTGAAATGGAAAACAAGCGTCTACAGGAAGAAAAAGAGACACAAGTGAAACTACAAATGGAACAACTAGAACTTGAAAAGTTAAAACAAACAAATGCCGTGGAAATCGAGAAAGAGAAGATTAAGATGGAAGCAGAAATTGCTCTCAGAAAATTAGAACTATCATCAAAAGGTCAAAGTGAGGAAAGCAGAAGACCTTCGCAGTCATCACAGAGACTAAAACTGCCATATTTTACAGACCGGGACCATCTTGAATCCTATCTTGGAAGATTCGAGGCATCAGCTAAAGTGTTAGGTAATCCAGAGGGAGAGTATGCGATGCGGCTAGGCGAGTTTCTTACGGGTAAGGCACTAGACACCATGTTTAATTTACCTTTAGAAGAAAGAAATAACTACACTATCTTACGTCAACGTTTGCTAACAATATTCCAACTAACTGAGCATGGATATAGAACAAAGTTTAGACAGTTAGGACCAGAAACAAATCAAGATTTCACAGATTTTGTTAACACAGTAAAGAACACATTTAACAAATAGATGGAGCTTGCAGAGGTAGAAAAGATTTTAATAAATTAGTGGATTTAATGTTAAGAGACAAAGTTCTATCATCATGTAATTCAAACTTAGTGGCTTTCTTTGAGGAACGTAAGCCAAAGGACATAGACACAATGTCACAGTTAGGACAAAACTACATGACTGCACATCCTAACGTATCTATTGGTAAACTAATGAGTGAGGAAATAGTCTGTGCAGCGTACACTAAACAGGACCAGAATCCAGTCATCAGACCAAGGGCGAAAAGTGTGGATTCAGCACAGAAAGGTGAGCAGCAAGAACTTCAAGATAATGGTTTCCGAGGAAACAATGTTGGTAGAGTAGGACGGTACCCATATAGAAGAGGGAATTTCCAGAGACGTCCAAATTATGCCGGATGCTGGAATTGTGGGAGCTGGAGACACAAGGCAGCACAGTGTGACGTGCAACCAGCCAGTGGGCCAACAAATAATAGGAAGAAGGACATTATTTTCTTCAAATGTGGAGGGACAGGGCAAGTTAGTTATGAGTGTATGAGTGGAAAAACAGAGCACTCTAATGCAGCGCAAGTGATAGAGACCATTAATAATGAAAACTGTAGTGGATGCAAACCTCTGTTTGAAAAAGAGGGTCAGCCGGTATTAGTGTGCGGTCATACAGTAAAAGCAGGATCGGCAGTGCATGAAGGAGGAAGTCTGAAGCTGCATCAGGGATTCGTCAATGATAGACCAGCGTTAACAATTAGGGATTCCGGATGTACGTCTATCGGAGTGAGGAAAAGTTTAATAGATCCTTCGGATTATACAGGGAAAAAGATTAGATGCATAACATTCAACGGCACAGTAGAGTTCTACCCATTAGCCATAATAACAGTAAAAACACCATATATCACTGGAAGAGTGACAGCGTGTGTTTTGGACTCACCAGTGGCTGATTTGATCATAGGAAATGTTATAGGAGTTAAAGAGTGTACAGAAGAGGAAGTAGTTTATTGGGACCAAAAATATAGTGTAAGCAGTAATGAGGTAGTTACTACAAGAGAACCTAAATTAGAGAGTATAGCTGAGGTAGAAGAAGCACTTGAAGTAAACATAGGGACTAAAGACAAGGGTAGTACAGTTGAGCAGATGAGAATGGATCCCAAATATAGTGCTAGTGACTCCCAGAGACAAGATACTACTCTGAACAAATGTTCCCAAGGGTGTAGGAGAGTAGAACATAGGCAGTCAAAGAAAGGTAGATGGTGCTTCGAGAGGAAGAACAATGTTCTCACTCGCAGGTTTTCAGATAGCAGAACTGCACGTGGGCAAGTAGCAGTACCTTTAGCACACAGAGACCGATATACTAGAACAGCTCAGGATAGTGCATGTGCAGGGCACATAGGCATAAGGCGTATGCAGCAGAAAGCAAGGTGCCAGGTATATGGGCCAAGATTGAATAAAGAGTTCAGACTAAACAGAGACTCAAGTGTAACGGTGCAATATGCAGATAGGAAAGTTGAGTCAGGTCAAAAGAGTGTTCGCGACATTACTGACCCAGGGCCAGGGATATCAAACAGATGTTGTAATTGTAGAGGTACCATGAGTCATGGGTACATGAAAGGTAGACACAGCATCGACAGGAATCAGAGGAGGGTTAATGCAAGAACAGAACCACCTGATATAGGGTCGGTACACAAATAGTGGTGTGTGGTCGTGAAGTAGTAAGAGACCTGCGGGTACACAAACATTATGTTTTAGATGATATGTTTATTACTATGCCATGTTTTAGTTCATGTATTGGGATACAAGAGAGAAAGTTGTTTGTATTGATGTGTGAGGAATATGGGAGTGTACTATGAGCATTTGATGTATTATTTAGTGGGGTAGCTAGAGTAAGGTGGAGCCATACTTAGGGCTACCCAGGCAATATGTCTGGGTCACATGTTTAGTAAGTGTAGTCCTCCCAATATTTGAAAACGAAGTTTTCTTTTAAGAGGGGGGTGATGACATAAGCCTGGGTCATTGACAGTGAGTTGAGTGACCGGGCATGAGAAAGAATGGATGAAAGTGGGAGACAGTAAAGTGACTGGCCTGGCTAGGAGAGAGACAGCCAGTCCTGAGAAATAATGGGGAGGGTGAGTGTGGACCCCCAGGGGGATGGGGCGAAAGACAGTGAGTGGTGTGTGAAGGCAGGAGACTGGAAAGTCAGTGAGAGCAGAGACCGACTACGGGTCAGGTCGTTTTAAAGATAAGGGGAGTTGAAGGATAGAAGCGGAGGTAGGACGGATAGAGCTCCGTCCTGGATTGTGTTGTTCTCCGAGTTTGAATGCAGGCCTAAAACCCAGAGTGGGGTGGATAGTTAGTGTAGGCCTATACCCATTGTGTGGGTTGTCGTGTGTGAGGTCCAGCTGGGGCTAGTAGCTGGATACCTGTCGTGTACATTCGAGAGTAAGGAGGCCTTGAGAAGGCAGTGATGTGTGCGGATTAAGTGTGAGGAGGATATACTTATTCGGTGGATTTACATTGTGTTTTCTGGATGTATAAACATGTTCCGTTTGTCCGTGTTCTTTCTGGATTAAAAGATTATGTGCGCCAACTCAATCTTGTTTAATGACTGATGGATGTGCATTACTGGGGTGAGTTGCATTGTGAGACAGTAGATAGCTCAATTGACACACCAGGAGTATCGTTACCTAGACAACGACCAATATCACGAACTTATCATCGTAAGAACCTCGTGATATTATCTGGGTGGCTCTACAAAAAAAAAACATTGCATTATAGACATTGGTGTCATTCTGAGATATTTGTGGGCTCTTCGCTGAGAGAGGAGTTATTATATGTGACTTCGTTCCATCAATTTAGACAGTACTGCTTCAAGAGATTAACAGCAACTCTCGTTTGTATGTGCACCAGGTAAAAATAAAATTTCTCACTCGGAGAGGGGAGCGTGGACGGTGAAAGGGTTTCCACGGTATAAACACTAGGTTTTCTTGTTTTTGATTTCAAACACCCTGAATTTATTATTATTTTTCTTCCTGTGAGCTCATTTATTTGTCTGTGCATACCTTTTTTTTTAAATTTTTATTTGAAATTTAATTCATTTTTTTTTTTGCATTGCTCGTTTAACCAACTTTCTTTTGCCTTCACACATACTCTTGTTTGTCATTTTTATTCTGTTTCCTTTTGTCTATCAGCATTACGATTTCTTCATTTACTATACATATATAAATACATACTTCCTAGGTATTTAATATTCTCAATGCATAGTGGTTAGTGTTCTTGCTTACCAAGACAGTGGTTCGGGTTTCGGACCACTTCTGCTCTGGAATCAACCGAGCCTCATAAAAGTTGGTACCGGCAATTTTTACCATTTTCTTAAAATTGTCTTAAAATTGGATCGGAAGACATGACGACGAGGAAATGAACTGGCGACTCCACTCCATACTTCATGTCAATAAATATGTACGGTCTAAAACGTCACACTTCTTCGTATGCGACTACATTTAACTGTACTCCAGGCAAATGCTGGAAGGAGAATTACTATTTCACGCTAACAGCTGGACGGATATTATAGAGTTAAGTAAATAAACCCCTCACTTTAAAAGCTACGGTCAGTAACTTTCAAAGTGAGGTATGACAAGTGAGCCACATGGATGTCTTGTTATATAGTAAAGCCTACGTCCGATCGGAGAAATGTTAACTCTCAATACTTATATTATAGGACAAAGTAGCAAGGAGAAACACAGGAGTAAATTAACATTTACTGTTATGGAATCACTTGCGGTTGTTGATTGGTCTCACTGAAGTTAATATGATAGAATAACTATCAAAGGACACTGCATTTTTGCTGATTTAATTAAGTGGAGCCCTAACTGAGGCCAGACACTTCATACCCGATTCTTTAAACATCAAGCTGACAAGTGAGATTATTTAGTGGGAGTATTCCCTGGTCCTTTATACGAGTTCAAGACCAAGATGATAAGTATGTATCAATCAGATGTCTCCACTGCGTATAATTGGATCTGTAAATAGAAAACAAACCTGTAGGCACTGAAATCGGGTCCATAATAGTGCCATGACCTTTCTCCCACTACTTGACAGTCATGAAATCGTGTAACATTAATACATTTAATTACAATTAACAATTTCGTTCTTATATCCCTTCTCTGTGATGTCTTACAGTTTTTGCTGTATGAGTGGTCGTTATGTTTGTCCAAAGTCTTCAGTCAAGGACGGTTTGATATTTTTCCAGTAAAGACATTTCTCCTAACGCGGATGTCAAGCTTGCTGTATGTCTGCATTTTTCTACGCCTCTACCACTCCAAGTTTCATGTTTTTAAAAACAAGAATATGCTAAGATAAAAGAAAGAATGAAAGGATAAATGTGGGAAAGCAAAAGAAAATTGGTTAAACGAGCAGTGCAACAAACAAAAACATTAATTAAATGCCAATAAAGATACAAAAAAATATGCACAGACAAATCAGAATAAATACATGGTGTTTTAAATCAAAACAGGACATATATTATTGGAGAAAGGTGATATAATGAAAAGGTGGAATGAGTATATAAGAGAATTATATGATGGAGAATGAGAAGAATTAACAGAAGAAAGTAACTTAGAAGGCCACCTATTCTAAAAGAAGTAGTCGCTGACACTATGAAACATATAAAGAAAGGAAAAACAGCTGGGCCAGATGAAATCACAACAGAAGAATTAGAAGTATTAGAAGAATATGTGGTAGATATACGAGTATTAACCAAAATGGTTAATAATATTTACAGCAGTGGATAATTACCCAGTGATATGCTGAAATCTGTATTTATAGCTATCCCAAAAAAAGGAGCATTTGATTGTGAAGATGTTTGTAAAATATTAACCTCATAAATCATATCACTAAGCTTCTACTCAGAATCATAATGAGAAGAACCAGAAAGAAAATTCATTCATTAAGCAACATGTCCTTTGCACAACCTCGCGCTCCATAACAACCTTCCGGAAAACCTCTCGATCATAAGCAAGATGTCCCGCGTCCGATACACCCATCTGGAGATCATCCGTCACATCCCGTCTTCTCTTTGGCCTTCCTCTTCCCCTCTTCCCAAGGCATATATCCCTCCATTATTGTTCTCTCCAAACTTTCGTGTCGTTTCAAGTGACCAAAATATTTCGATTTTCTTTGTTTTATCGTCTTCAATAAGCAGCCTTCTTCAATATTCAGCTCTTAAAGAAAGGATGCGTTTGTTCTTTTCTTTACCCAAGAAGAAAGAAATTAAAAATGGAAATTATTGAAGAAAAGTATGGATTTGTGGAGGGAAAGGGCACAAACAATGCAATTTATACATTACGGACACAAATAGAAAGGTTAATAGAGAAACAGAGAGACATATATCTGTGCTTTATAGATTATACTAAGGCATTTGATAAAGTAAAACATAATGAACTGATTAAAATGTTGGAAGATATCAGCATTGATGGGAAAGATTTTAGAATAATAAAAAATACTTACTGGAACCACGTAGCAGCAATTAAAATGGGAAATAAAGAGGGTAGTTACGAACAGATAAAGCTAGGAGTACGACAGGGGGTGTCTTGTCGCCAGATCTCTTCTCCGTATATAGCGAAGTAATAATGAGAGAGATCAAAGAGATGCCAGGAATATTAGTTGGAGATTATAATATAAATAAATACGCTATGCAGATGACACAGTATCTGTGGCGGATAAATCAACAGACCTACAACAATTGTTGTATAGTAACAGAGAGTATCAGAAAAGGACTCTCCTTCCTTAAATATCAAGAAAACAGTAACAATGGTGATATCAAAGAAAATGGTGACTCCAAAATGTGACATAGAAATAGAAGGAAAAATTCTTAACCAAGTGGATAATTATAGATACCTAGGGGCATTTATAACATAAGATGGAAGATGTACAACAGAGATTAAGAGCAGAATAGGGCAAGCAAAAGCCGCATTTCAGAAAATGAAGAGTATCTTGTGCAATAAGTCACTATCACTGAATGTAAGAAAGAGAGTGCTGAAATGCTATGTAGAACCAGTTTTGCTGTATGGCAGTGAATCTTGGAATGTAAATGAACACATTAAGAAGAAATTAGAAGCAACAGAGATGTGGTTTCCTGAGACGAATGTTGCGAATTCCTTGGACTGCCAGAGTAACTAACAACGACTGCCTGAAACAGGCTAATGAAACTAGAACATTATATACAACAATAAGAAAGAGACAAACATCTTTCTTCGGTCATGTGATGAGAAGAAAGGCATTGGAGAACATCGTGACAACTGGAAAGATCGAGGGGAAGAGAGGCAGAGGCAGACCAAGAGAAATGATACTGGATTGATTGAGACGGTGGCATGGAGGAATATCAGCAGCAGAGTTGATCCAGAAAACCAAAGACCGAGATCTGTGGAGAGCCATGAACGCCTACTGCCAGCTGGCAGGGCACTTGATGATGATGAATACAGGTTGCAATTTACTCCTTCTTTGACGAAATCAGCCACTCTCAGGTCTGCTTGATTACCTCTATGCCATTCTCCCTTTATAACATCAATAGTAGATACAAAATAATGTTTGGTTTTCTTTTATAATTGCATAATTATTATACAGATGTTACACAGTATACCGACAGTATATCTATCTGAAGGTTAGAGCGCATTTTGATAAAATTGGGAATCTCCAGTTGTCTTTCTGTATCTACTGCGTTTTCTGCGCTCTAACTGAATGCTTTAAGGTATGGCTTTGAGGTTGTCAAGGGGTAACATTTGGGCATTTGATGGCAGGTCTTCGGAAGGTACAGTTGGTCCAAGTGTTGACACTTATTATTAAACATTTTCGAACAGTTTGACCAGTCCTGTTAAGACTGTTGATGTGTCTTGTGAAAGAGATAAGCTTTTAAGATATCATCCTAGATCGTTGTCTAGATCGGAAAATCATTGTTTGATGTGAATGAACGTGATGACATTTCATGTCTGCTCTTCTAGGTCAAGTGTCCGTTAGGCCAGGTGGAGAAATGGTAATTGGTTCTTCAACAGTCTATGCCGGTTGATTCCTTGATCTTGTCATGTCCTGAAGATTGTTAGATGTAGACGATCACAATAAAACACATGAAATCTAACTCTAAGGGTGAATATAAATCGTTTGACACATTTCTTGAGGAGTTTAGTGAACTTCACTTTTCCATAATCATGTTGTTTGCCGCAACCCGGCGCTCACTATCTTCTTTGTTCCTTTGGTTTCGGCGCTAGTGTCCTTACTTACTAGGAGGGTTGTTTCGGAGAGGAAGGTGAATGCCATTCATTATCACGATTCTATGTAAGATTCTTATCAAGTGATCATGATTCTTCATTGTGAATCGTTCTTGGAAAACTATCTAGTGTCAGGAGCGATGGGTTCTGGTTATAGCAGACCTTCTATGGATCTGTTCTGTTAGATCTGAAGGAGGTCTTTAGTTGGAGGAAACGTGAATACGGTTGGGTGGGGATGAATAGGGGGCGGGCTATGGCTAGGATTACTCACCGAGTTCTCCTTTATGTTAGTTGCAGATTCCCCCTGTTTAGTCGTTTAGTTGTTGGATCAACATCACGGCACACGGTTTAACCCATAAGTGCTCCGTTTTCCTCCTAACTCAAACCTGAGTCTGGAGAAACTCAGCTCAATGCACGATCTCCGTTGCATCGGCCAGGATCCTGGAATACTTTGGGTAGATTTTTACTCGAAATTTTGCCCGGGCAGCGCCGTTAGGCTACTCTTTTTCGGTTTCCAACTGCCAAGGGATTTTTTACGTGCGCAACAATACACACGGGCGTCCGATCTCACTACCCAGAGACCAGGGGACATTTTATTACTGGAAGTCCAGGAGGATTTATTTAAATAAATCCCGGTCCTCACCGGGGCTGAACCCGGTGCCTCCAGCACTCGAGGCGGACACCATACCTCGAGACCACTCAGCCCCCTAGATTCCCCCTGTTTTTTTACAACAATATCAACGTTTTTGAATGTGTGATATCATCAAGTCAAGTGCAATTCAAATGTGTCGTATATCTGAGAGAGATTGAAAGCAACAACCGGAGTGAACCTGTGTTGTGAAGATCAATGGCATTTCTATCTACCGTTTCAAGATATCATCATAGACGTTGAAAGCAGCCGGGTGAATCTAGTGCCACCTTTGTTACATTCGATTACGGGCAGACAATCACTTATATTCCTCGACACTACAATATTTTCTTATGATGCTTTTCGCAGCCTGACACCTCCACATCAACTTCTAACAGACTTCTTCCATCACAATTCCTGAAAAGAAATTCTCTAATCTTTTCGCTTTCCTCTAATTTTATTAGAATAATAAATAAACAGTTCTACCTTTGACATTGTCTTGGGTATTTCACTTTAGAATGTGTATCTCTCAGTTTCCTAAGTCTAATTTCAATCTTAATGTTCTTGTTTGTGTGAAATGTCAGTCCATCTCACTATTTCCTTTTCAATTACCCCCCCCCCCCCCCACTCCCCTTAGTGTAGTTGTCTGATTTTAGCAGAATAAAGATTAGATTGGGTTAAATACTCTTCGACTCGGCAATAAGTAACGATGATTCTCTCCTAGGATAACGTTACGCCTTCTCACAAGATGTGTAAATAGATATCTGCATTCCATTCAGTAAACTAAGAATCGTCTCTCAAACACTGTTGATGAGGTTAAGGGTCATGCTGTCGATGACAAATTGGGAAAACGTCGGAGGTTGGAGTGATTATCAGGCTTGGCCATGGGAATGTTATTCCCATGGGAATCCCATGGGAAAGGTCCCATGGGAATCCCATGGGAAAGGTCCCATGGGATGGGATGGGGTGGGACAGGCATAAATTACCATGGGATGGGATGGGACAGAAAAATGTCCCATGGACAAGCCTGGTGATTATGTTGTTTGCAGGTGTTTTTACCTGTACCCGATACATCTTGGACACGTCCGTCCTGGATCGGTTCCGGGGTCATACCACAAGGAATAATTTCTCGTGACTAGTGACGATCACATTTCTGAGCAATATATCAGAGGGCAAATGCACTAACAATTAATCTATCACATTCTCTGGAGTCAAAGCACAGACACTAACAACTAACCTGCCAAGGTCGTTTAGATCCCTAAGCAAATGCAGTAATCGCTAATCTACATGCTCTTAATTCCATAAGTAAATACACTAACAACTAATCTGTCACGACCCTTGACTCATTAAGTAATTACACTAAAAACTAATCTATCACGTTCTCTTAACTATCTATTGAAATGCACTAATATCACACTTTTAAAAGCCAGTAAAGAGGATCGACTTTATTGCTTCGGGGTTTATCTTCCGTGGCCGCGTCTCTTTCTGCAAGGCCGCTTGCCGAAGCCGTAGTACAAAGCACGAACTCTTGAGCTTCAGCGATGACCCCCAGGACTCTCCAAGAAAATTGCACTCGTGAACTAATTGTCGTGGCCCATAATCGAACACACAACATTCGTAGCGCGAGGCAGACGGCGTAACCACTTCGCCCTGGACACCATCGCAGGCGTTTACTTCACTAAGCAAATTCACTACGAACTAATACACTCAGGCCCCTTGCCTCTGGTAGCAAATGCACTACCAACTAATACACAGCCTCCGATTGGCTCTGGTAGCAAATGCACTACCAACTAATCTGCCGATGGCCCCTTGGCTCTGGTAGCAAATGCATTACCAACTAATACACTCCCTCCCATTTACTCTGGTAGTAAATGCACTACCAACTTATACACTCCGGCCCCTTGGCTCTCGTAGCATATGTACTACCAATTAATACACTACGGCCCCCTTGGGCTCTCGTAGCAAATGCACCACCAACTAATCTGCTGCGGCCCTTAATTCCTTATCAACTGATTATGCTATTTACTGATTCAGCACATACACGGTAACAAGGTTACAACAAGTAGGTGTGGGCCCAAATATGGTAAACAATAATGAACGAGTATTGTAATGTAAATTTCATTTCACGAGCACTGAAATTGTAGAAGACACCACGAAACAAAACAAATGACATGATGACTCTAGGAAAGTCATAAAATGGTCTGTCCAAATGGGACGTCATATTTGGCACTGAATAAGATAATAATGAATCAACCACTGGTGAATGAAAACTAAAAAAGGTGGCTTAATGAAAGTTAATCTAGCCATTTGGCTCGATTTCTCTGGGTACACATCTCCGTCCAAGTGGAATTATCTGCGAGGTCTCACAAAACTAGTAGCAGATCTTGTTGGCTAGCGTGATACTCACCGCTTCACTGACCGCGATCCGTATGGTCGGGTGTTCAAATCCCATCCGATAAGGGATTGCATTTCGTGGCCATTTCCATGGGCACTTTACCTTGTATTATTATTTTCAACGGAATTGTACCCCTGTCACGGCATCCTAATATACAATAATGAAACTGGGCCTTTTACCATTTACCCGTGCCTAATATGATTTTGCACTGTAAATGCCCGTAAAACCTCCCTGCATATACACATATGAATGTTTGCGTTTGTAGCAGTTTGAGAATATATTGATTTACACTCGGCTAGCTAGATATTTAGAATGGACATCTCGCTAGCACTGATGGATGTGAAGAAGTTATTGAATGAATCCAAGTTGAAATTCTCCTAGTGCTGAAATTGTGTATGAAGCGTAGACCAGACATCTCATTTGAAATCTGACATCTCAAGACACATGTTTCAATATCAGACATTCAATGGGAAATCATTACTTTGAAACATTCTTCTAGACGTACAGGTCATTTTTGCGTGTCAGATTATGTGTTTGTAAGTGTATACTGGGAGAGAGGTGTGCATATGTATACACACACAAACACCCTCCCCCCCCCTACACACACACACACCCAAACACACCCACATAATCACACACACACACACGCACAATCACACACACACACACACACACACACACACACACGGTCAATGTGCCAAAGTTGTTACATTGTCTATATATTAAGACAGCAGTAGGTGGTTGAATCCAACAGTGCGGTTGTGATTTTGGTGACTGGCACTGGGGACAGTTAAGGCCTTTGTACAGTGTGTGAAGAGATGTTACCCTGTAAATAACATCCGGCTCTTTGTTCGTTTAAAGCAGGTCCATGCAAGACCTCTACCCCATGCCTCTGTCTGTCTTACTATCTGCCTGTCTGTTTGCCTTTTCCTGACATCTGACTATGTCTGTATTATAAATGTATCTGCATAAGACGATATGATGTCTATAGCTTCCTTGATAAAGGAAAGTAAAAATTATGAAAACATTGTGTGAGCTACTTCCAAATAGAAACAAATAAAGTTATATATATTTAACACATTGAGAGAGAGAGAGAGAGAGAGAGAGAGAGAGAGAGAGAGAGAGAGAAAGAGAGAGACAGACAGACAGACAGACAGACAGACAGAAGCAGACAGACAGACAGACGGAGAAAACGACAATAAGAGAGAGAGAAAGAGAGAGAGACCGTGAGAGAAAGAGAAAAAATAGGTATAGAGAGACCGAGAGAGAGAGAGAGAGAGTGAGAAATGAGAGAGAGAGAGAGAGAGAGAGAGAGAGAGAGAGAGAGAGAGAGAGAGAGAGAGAGAGAGAGAGAGAGAGAGAAATATAAACCCAATCAGCTATTTATGAAGCCAAATCAATGAGCAATATTCAAGATCTCCTTGACTACCAGTTTGGAATGTTTCTGGCTTGGAAGAAACACGCATGCATTATGAAGCAGAAAACTGACACAGTTGCTGGGAGCTGTGATTGATGACAGAATATAACTTTCGTCATGCAAGCAGCAGAGAAACTAACAACTTTAGAAATATCAAAAATCCGCTTGCCGTTTGTTTACATCAAGTTATCAAGAGAGGATGAGACAAATAACGTATCAATGACAGCATACAAACTACAGTGTGGCTATGGTGAACTATTTTATATCTGTAATATCAAAGATAGCCCGCTTCATGACGAAGGTGTTAAGAAGCGGTTCGTGATCCTGCATACCCGCGTTCGAAGCATAGCTGTGCGCGACTTGACAGCAGACCGCGTTGTGTTGGTTTTTTACGACATGGTAAGGGTGCCAGTCGTTCAGAAAGCAAAGGCAAACTACTTAACGTAAACTTGCCAAGACATCACAACTGGAAAATGATGGTGTGACTGCAACGTCCTGTAAAGGATATGCAACTAAGCGTGTTAATATCAAATATGTTGCAACTGTAATCACATGGTATATCCTACGGTGGGTGTGTGCAGTGTCAGAGATTCGTGTGTATCAGAGTCAGTCAAGTATTCCAATTCCAATTCCAATTTACAAAAGAAATAATAATCTAAATTCGGTCTCGTCTAACCTGCTTCCTCAGCGGTGGTTATTGTTGAGAGCTGTGGTTGCGTGGACTGTTAATACTAATTCATGCTGGTTTTATTGGTTCCGCTCTGTTCGTCGGATCAAGTTATTTTGTGCTATCTGGTTGTTTACTTTCTTTCTTAGGCTAGCCATGATATGTGTGATCTTCCTAGTTTACTTAAACACGACGCTGTGGCTTGGGGATAGTCACAGCTCGTGTCACAAATCCCCGACATACAGAGCTGAGGATGGAGTTCAGCATGGCCACATGGATATGCTGATGCCGAGATGCTGGGCTCAACCCCTACACCGGTCAGTTTGACAAAAATGTTGACTCCTCGTGTGTGAATTGGTGACGTAAATTACAAGTACCTCATATATCGGAGAAGGTTCGCCTGATGGCGAGGGACACTGGTAAAAGGGCCAGCTAATTCACACACAACAATAACTCCAGTGTACTCGAAGTAGGAGCAAGTGTGCAAACAATGTTTGAGTTCAAAGCCAGCGCACAAGTCAAACCGGATGTCAGGATGCCGCCATTTTGTGGGGCAGGGAAACAACACGGTTTGGGATGACACATTAGGACCTCTACTTTCCACTTCACCCACCATAGACACTGACGTTTTACAATTATAAATTACAGTCACTAGAGAATATATTCGACACCTCTTTACCCACATCGTTTGATGTTGTGTAGTGTTTGCCACTGTCTAGAGTTCAGGTCTTCAAGGCACATTGTTTAAAAGGGAAACCTCATGTTGTAAATTGTGTATTGTAAGCGATAACGACCACCGGCAAGCACGTGTTGTGGATGGACCGTATATACCAGTATTGGGTAGAACCGTGTATACAGACTACTGTGAGGGTGGATGATGCTTCCAATGAATGACTGCCAAGGACCAATTAAACGGGAACTACTCTAGCCTGCCAAAATCTCTTAAATCGGCTTAGTGTTGACAGCGCGTTATTTGTTTAATTTCTCTTATTTTCAGCATTGTTTAGTGCCGGATAACTGAAAATGTTTAATAGTTAGTTGCATATCCTTTACGGACGTAGCAGTCAACCACATCATTTTTTGGCTGTTCGTGATTGCTAGGCAAGTTTACGTTCAGTAGTTTGTCATTGATTTCTGAACGACCGGCACCCACGCCATTTCATAAAAACCAACT
The DNA here is from genome assembly GCA_014155875.1 of Cepaea nemoralis. Classification (NCBI taxonomy): domain Eukaryota; kingdom Metazoa; phylum Mollusca; class Gastropoda; order Stylommatophora; family Helicidae; genus Cepaea; species Cepaea nemoralis. Next base: position 54,243 of record JACEFZ010015147.1, read on the forward strand.
ATGCTTCTAATGCGGTATGCGGGGTTATGAACATGCGTTCATAAAACATTCGTCATGTAGCCAGCTATGAAAATGTACACAGAGAATATACGCGTTTCCTACAACATTACATTAGAAATGGCAACACCCTCTGCTTCTCGAACTAGTCGATTTAGGCCAGATTTTCGTTTTAAACAATGTTATATTATAGTTATTCTGATGTAAAGGAAATTGTGAAAAATTCTAAAACTAATACCACGTGCAGTAATGTGGTTATCGGTTAAATTATTTAGCATCATGGAAAACAAACCTAACAGTGAAAGTTCGTCATCATATGATGGCATATGTCAAATCAGGCTTGCTCTAATGGGTCACACTTGTGCCCCTAAGTTTGCTTTGCACATCACAAATAAACTGAGGAATATTTAAATAATTAAATAATATAATTAGAATGATAAAGTAGAACAATAATTATAACTAAATAGTGTTTATAATAGTGTATATAAAATAGTGTATACTCGTATGTTGTTTGTCCATCAAGAATGATGATGACCATTAATGTCATCCAGTGAGGTTGAAAGTATGGAGCTGTAAGTTCTAAGATGGCTGATAAGGCCTTTTTGGCTCGAAATGTTCTTTGACAGTTTGGGCAAAGAAGTCTTGACGTTCCAGCAGGAGGATCTCCTACAGTGGTTTTTCTGCCCAGCTTTTTCTTCACAGCTCTTGCAGTCCTGGTTGCTTCACAAGTGACTGCACCCTTGCGTAATGATGTACGCCACGAATTTCGGTCTTTGGCAGCAGTCTCCCCGGTGTCAAGATGAATTCCAAAAGCTTTCAGTGAGATTTCAGTGTCTTTAATGCGTTTCCTCTGTTCGCCTTGGGAACGTATACCACAACGCAGCTTGCAAGTAAAAAAATTAAAAACATCGTTTAGGAAACCTGTAATCTGGCATGCTAGATAAGTGGCCAGCCCAGCGAATATGAATCCTTATTAGTAGAGTGTGGATACTGGGCATGGACGTTCTTTCTGGAACTTCAGTGTCTGGGATCTTGTCTTGGTAGTTAATCTTTAATAGCTTCCTAAAGCAGACTGTGAGGAAGTGGTTTAATTTCCTAGCGTGTCGCTGACAAACAGTCCAGTTTTCAAAAGCACATAACAGTGTGGATAATACAACTGCTTTGTAGACTTTCAGCTTTGTTTGCAGGCTTATTCCATTTCTGTCCCATACATTCGTGTACAGTCTGCCAAAGGCCGTGCTGGCCTTGGAGATTCTTGCATTCACTTCGTCATCAATTGTGGCAGCTTGTGACACAGTGCTGCCAAGATATGTGAATTTGTCCACATCACTTAGTCTTTGACCATTCACCTTGATATTCGGCACGGTGTGATTATTCCGTGTAGCTGGCGGTTACATAACTACAGTCTTTTCCAAGTTTATATTGAGCCCAACGTTGGCACAGACATTTGAGAAAGCTGAAACATTGTGTTGCAAGTTTGCTTCTGAGTTGGCATATAGAGCGCATTCATCAGCAAACAGCAGCTCTCTGACGGTGCCGCTGTTAGTTTTGGTGTTAGCTTTCAGCCTTCTGAGATTGAACAACTTTCCATCCATGCGGTAGTTGATGTCTCAACCTAAAAGACAATAGTGTATATATTGTAACGAGTACAAACATTTTGTGCGAAAATGATGTGCTTCAAAATATAATGTTTTACTTGTGTTTTGATGGTGGTAATGAGCAGTTCTTGGTGATGGGAAGTGATGTATTTATAATTATTCTGTAAATTTAATTGGATTAACATCAAAGATTGATAGTGACGGTCCACTATGGTGACGCATGCCTAATTCCAGGAGGTGTATGGGTGGAGTAGGATGTTTCAAAATGGCGTGATTGTAGTTACACATCCAGTGGAGCTATATAGTTGTGTTACTTACTGCCTGGTCCTTTTATCTATATTTTATCAACGAATCCAAGCACATTGTCAGCGCTACGGGACTTGCATCGATAACTATACCGACAAATGATACATTTGTTCTTTACAGTTAAGAATGTATACACCACAGCAGCAACAAACATTTAAGGTTTCTATTTGAATCCCATTTGTACATGTTATGTCAGCTGCCACTGCGACGTTGCTTTAAGCAATTCATCGACGTTTCACCATGACTTCTTCATGAGTGAGCCAGTGTTGTGTATGTGAAGTCAGCTGCACTATCTGAGACTTCATCATCTGCCAACCACACACTCTAGTGACAGTGTATCCTACTGCCCACACCTGGAGTCCGACTTGCGCGATCAGGCAGATTCAGTTATGACCCGGGATTATGTCTATAATCTGGAAAAATAGATATATCATCATGTCCTGGAGATGGGCAAGAGAGTGACTAAGCAATGGTTCTGAACCTTTTTTTCTTTGCCGATGCCTTCTTTAACCATATGTTCAGAATGTCATTCCCCCCTCCCTTCCGTATTTCCTCCCTATGAACCCCCCCCCCCCCCCCCCCACACACACACACACACAGCATACGTAAAATGGAAGCTAAATTTATTAACATATAGTGGAACAAGTCTAAACGTCTACATAAAACGTGATTTGCGGGTCAACATACATTAGAAAACGAATTACAGAAAGGCGAGATGTACAGAACCGTAAAGTATTGAGGGAAAAACATTATCAAATAATCGGATCTTGTATTAATGCTATCTTGAAATAATTAGAATCTCCCCCCCCCCCCCACCCCTCTCCCATGATGGGGATTCCCCACCGGTTGAGGACCACTGGACTAGAGGATCATACCAGCGCTAAGTACTCCGAGGAAAGATTAACGGTCATACGATTAGATGCAATGGTAACGTTAGTATTAGAACCCTTCGCTGATTGTTCACGCGGAGCGCATATGGCGATATCCCGATTGTTATGATGTCGTTTCTGACTCAACTCTGCTCAACTACGGTTTCGTTACTTCTCTGCTAATTGTCCGCGATTCGCTTCCGTAGTTCAGCATTGGCTCAATATAGCTCTTAAGAGCTATTATAGATCTATATATATCTTAAGGACTGGTGCTTTCACGCATCGAGTATGCCCTGGACATCCTCACTGTCAGCCCTACACAGATTTGAAGACTTGAAAAGGTACAAAACGAAGCCATACGCATCATTTTGGGCTGCACGAGAGACACCAGCTGTGTAGCAATGAGATACCTCCATGACTTCCCGACAATGGAACACAGGATCAAGATCTGGAGAGCTCGTACATACTTAAAAATAAGTGCAGATGAGCAGCACCCTCTGCATGACGCTATATTCAGAGAGAAGGGTGACTGGCTAAAGAGGGGCAAATCATGGATGGTTCGGGCGGAAGATGTCGTCAGACAGAGCTACAGTCTTACCAGTATCAACCCCGGCAAGGAATGGGTGCCGGTGCCTCCAACTTTTAAGTGCACTTTCTCCTGCATTATCACACTCGACAGACTGTGCAGAGAGCAGAACCCTGCCGCTGTCAATTCAGAGGTCAACGCGCTCATCTATGAACACTCAGATAGCCCCGAAGTGCTCATCTACACAGATGGATCTGTTGTAAAGCAGCAGAGAAGTGCGTGGGCATTTACAGCCCGTTCAGCGGGCCGAACCGTTCAAGAATCCAGTGGTGCCAACTCTATGACCACGAGCAGCATGACGATGGAGGTGATGGCAGTTACACAGGCTTTCATATGACTGGAATCACAGCATTATACTAACGTGTGTATACTAAGTGATTCAATGAGCATGATTCAGAAGGTCGAATCTGGATCTGTACGTAGACAGTGGACTGAGTCGCTGCGGAAGTCTGTTGTCCGTAAAGTCACCTTCATCATCGTCCCGGGACATAGGGGATTCGAGGGAAATGAACAAGCTGACAAACTGGCTGGCTCTGCACCCACTGTAGATGGCCAGCCCATGGATCGTGCCGTGGTTATTAACGTCCTCAAAGATATGGCGAGAACAGAGGACTTTGACGTCAGTGAAACCACATCGCTGTCCAGGATGAAAGACTTGGGAGTAAGAATCGGCACGGCCAGACGCGAGAGGTACATCGGGAAAACAAGACGCCTCGTCAACCAACACAGAACTGGCACTATCAGCCACCGGACGTTGATGCATATGCGGGGGGGGGGGGGGATATGAGCATCTATGGACATGTCCGGAGTGCAATGAAGATACCCCAACTGATAACTGATAACTGATAACTCTTAAGAACTCTATATATTATAGAGAATATCCTTCAAATATCCTGCCAAATATCAAGACATTCACAGGAAAGTCAGCACATTATGTCAGGATGCAAAGGAAGCATGGCTTGAGAAACATTGCATAGAAATTGATACACAACACAACAGTAAAAATACCAAATTAATGCACAAAATAATTCAGAAGCTTACTAATAAAAGAACACGTATATCAGCAGGCTGCTTACAAACAAAAGATGGAAAAATAATAATAGAAACAGATCAGATTTTACTTGCATGGTCAGCTTGTGTGAAAACCCTTTATGATGAAAACAGAGAAAAACAGTGTGTATTCAAAATAATAATAAAGGACCATCAATTTTTTTTTTTTTTTTTGTGTGGCTCAGAATGTTCTTAACCATATAACAACTAGCAAGACCCCCGCTTCAGACAACATGACAACAGATATTGCTTTAAAAGAATATGGAATACATCAAGTCACCAGACCGCTGAACACAATATACGATACTGGAGATATATCTCCTGAATTATGTAATTCTGCATTTATTGCAATCCCAAAGAAATCAGGAGTCTTGAAATGTGATCCACATAGAACAATTAGTATAATGCGCCACATCACGACGATTTTGCTAAGAATTATTATGCAAAGAGTTAGGAAGGAAATATAACCAGAAATAGGAGAAGAACAATGTGAGTTTGTAGAAGGCAATGATACAGTAAATGCTGTGTACATGCTCAGAACAGTAATTGCACGTTATATAGAAGTAAATAAAGATATACATTTTTGCTTTATTGACTACATTAAGGCTTTCTATAAAGTGAGACATGTTTACATGATATAGATGCTTGCAGATCTACAAATTGATGGGAAAGACCTTAGACTTGTAAACCATATATTGTAAACAACAAGCTGCCATCAGAATTGATAATGAAGTAGGTCAATATCAGCCTGTTAAGAGTGGTGTGAGACATGGATATGTATTGTCTCCAGATCTGTTTTCCCTGTAAAATGAAACCATTTTCAGAAATGTACAAGATATTGGAGGAAGACACAGCAATAACATTAGATATGCAAATGATACAGTCTTGATTGCAGACAATAAGCAGGATCTGCCACATTTATTAGATGCGGTTGTTGCACTCAGTGAACAATTAATGTTAGAATTAAATTGTAAGAAGACACCGATTATGGTCGTTACTAGGAAGAACGCAATACTTCAATGTAATATACAAGTAACTGGGAATATTCTTAAACAAATGAATCGGTACAATTATCTGTCATATCTGATGGGAGATGCCTTAAAGAGAATAGAACAGGATTCGCCAAGATGAAAAACATACTGACCAATAAAAAGATGTCATTTGCTAATAGAAAAAAGAGTGTTGGGGTGCTGCATAGAGCATTCACTATTGTATGGATGTGAAGCGTGGGCAATGAACAGTCAAGCTGAAAAACGTCTGATAGCTGTGGAAATGTGGTTTCTGAGGAAAAATGCAAAGAATACCATGAACAGACAGACAAACCAATGAACAGGTCCATCAAGAAATAAATGAAGATATTAAATTGATTAGAGACATTAGACGTAGATAACCAAGATTGTTTGGGCATGTTATGAGAAGAAATAAATTAGTGAACTTGGTGACAACTGGCAAGATCGAGGAGAAGATAAGAATTGGAAGACAGAGAAGTAAATACCTGGATGGCTTGACCACGTTCATGGTGGAGACAATAATACTGGGCTGATCCACGACTCTGGTGATCAAGTGAAAGGGCGAATCATGACCGCCTACGCCTACCGGCATGACACATGATGGATGGATGGATTCTTCAGGTTATGAAATGTTACCTTTGCTTGTCCTCTTCTACACTTAAATTTCTTAACGCATAATGTGTACACTATCTCGTAGAATATTATAATTCTTCTGTACACACCCACGGCAGAATCTGGTTACTACATACTTGGGCTTTTCTACCGCTGTTATGGTCTTTCCGGTTCCATTCGTGCTGTACTGTTATTATTTCCTCGGTGGATGCCTTATTGGAGGAAGTAACGTTATTTACCGGGAATTTACGCGATTCTTTGACTTTTACATTCTGTGTCCTCCAGCCAATACTATTATGGCACAGGCTGTTTGAGATGATAATACAACGCGAATCTTCAAGTTAACACAATCGGAATCTTCAGGATAATAAAGTCTGGATCTGCAATACGTCTGCTACAGATCCGACACAGTCATAATGTAGTGGCTAGAATGAACCGGGCTATTGCATAACTACGTTACTTTATCGTTCATACTGAGCTGATACTATATTCATTAACAGTGATGAGGCGGTTGCGTCGTAATAGAATTACAACGACCACAAGTATGGCACGTACAGTCAACTCATGTCTCCTCCTATTCTACTTTATACTATCAAAATAGGGAACCTAAGAAAAAAAAAACACACACACACACGCACGCACGCACGCACGCATGCACGCGCGCACACACACACACACAGAAGAGAATTACTGACATAATTGAGCAATGTGGCGCAGAGGTGACATGTACAGGCGGGCAATTACTGTACACGTACAGATGTACACCTATTCACGCCACGGCTTTCATTGGGTATATGGTGCCAGTCTCATTGTTTTCGGAGACTGAGTGGTCTCGATGTATGATGTTCGCCTCTTGTGCTGGAGGTCCCGGGTTCAATCCCCGGTGAGGGCCAGGATTTTTTTTTCCATGTGGACGTCTAGTAACAATATTTACCCTGTTCTCTGAGTAGTGAGATCGGACGGCCGTGTGTATTGTTGCGACGTAAAACATCTCTTGGCAGTTGGAAATCGAAAAAGAGTATCCTACCGGCGCTGCCATATAGTGCAGCTGACTTCACATACACAACACTGGTTCACTCATGAAGAAGGCATGGCAAAACGTCGATGAATGGCTTAAGGCAACGTCGCAGTAGCAGCTGACATAACATATACAAGTGGGATTCAAATGGAAACCTTGAATTTCGAGTTAAAAATCTACCCAAAGTAGTTCAGTATCCTCGCCGGTGCTACGGAGTTCGTGCACTGAGCTGAGATTCTTCGGACTCACGCTTGAGTTAGGAGTAGAACTTAACACTAATGGGTTACACCCGTGTTCCGTGATGTTGATCCGTCAACTAAACTAAAACTAAAACTATATGTTTACCAGGCCAATCGGCACTCAATGGGCCATGTGGTCATTATCATCTCGATCGTCTTGACTTCCTAGACATATCATTGTAGCCAATGTAATCTTGATCGACATGGCAGAGCAGGTCAATAAATAAAATTCCTCGCCTCACTCAGGTTTCGAACACATGACCACAAGTCAGACATGCTAACGACTGCGCTAGCGCGGCTTCACCTGGTGGTATCACGTCAGTAACGAATCCCTAGTACCTGCCTTGAGGCGTATCAAGCAAATGGTGCTAGCCTCATGTCATAAGCCACCCGGTACTCGAGGGTTGATGTGGTCAATATCCTGCCGACAACCGGTACTCGAGGGTTGATGTGGTCAATATACCGCCGACAACCGGTACTCGAGGGTTGATGTGGTCAGTATCCCGCCGACAACCGGCACTCGAGGGTTGATGTGGTCAATATCCCGCCGACAACCGGCACTCGAGGGTTGATGTGGTCAATATCCCGCCGACAACCGGCACTCGAGGGTTGATGTGGTCAATATCCCGCCGACAACCGGCACTCGAGGGTTGATGTGGTCAATATCCCGCCGACAACTTTTACCATCCACATTTGCTGATACCAACTTTAGGCTGGGTCAGCCTGGGTTCCTAGGTCTATTTTTACAATTCGCCACGATGTGACTTAGAAACCACGACCATTGGTTCGACAGGCAGGCGTCTAGCCACTATGCTACCGCAGATTCCGGCTTCCCATATTTTTCATGACTCTCCTTGTATTTAACGGCTCTCCGTGTATTTCACGGCTCCCCATGCATTTCACGGCTCTCCGTATATTCATGGATCTGCATGTATTTCACAGAAAAAATTGGCAATAAGGTTCAGATTATGTTATAATTAATATAAAGCATCTTTACATGTAATGGGCCGGTCTCCCTGGCTTAGAGTTAGCGACTTTCTCCGTAATCCCGTATACTCTCTTGAGTAACGTGACGTGCGTGAGAATCGGTGGCGGTTCTCTCCGCATCAGTAACTTAGGGGTATGTGAGACGGTCGCTCAGAAAGCAATGGCAAACTACTGAGCGTAATCTTGCCAGGAAATCAACAATCAGTTGAAAGATGCTGATGTTGACAGCGATGTCCTGTAAAGGATATGCAAACAAAAAAATGTCATGGGACATAGAGCGTATATGGTGTTGAGCCTATCTATTCATAGATGAATCGAATGTACATTGATGATGCGGCTAATATCACCTTGGCCGCCTTTACTTTCAATAACTTTCCTGATAACCATGTCAGACTGGATCGTAATGGGAGACCAGGTCAGTGGAGAACATCCCTGTTTGTTACGGGATTCGAATACATTTCAACTGAAAGAATGTTAGCCACTGATCTTGCGCTATGGGCATCATGGGGTATGCAGGGATCTAATCCACAGTAGTAACGCTGTAGGTTTAGTGACAACTCTTTGTGAACTACACGGCTGAAGAGAAGATGTATGAATGTCTGCACAGGCAGCGACATGAATCTGTTCTCATATTATGTTGCTGTGTTATTGATCTCTAATGTAGTTTCTGTGCTTGCCCTGTGTTTGCTCAAGCTCGCTCATTAACGTAACCGCCACTGTTGACACGTATATTGCTATCGCACTGCGGTGTCTTCTTAGGCGTAAGCATACATGTTCCTTATATCGTTCGTTACTGTTGAATAATGAATGCAAGGCACGGCGCTATTAGCAATCATGCTGTCTATTTTCACAGTTTTATCTTTCGCTCTCTCTTGTGTGAACTGTTTGGTTTCTCTGTAATTTTGTAGCCGTCTGTTTTGTTCACGCGACAGCTGTTTTATGAAAAATTATTTTTAGAGTAACATTGTATATTTCGTATAATATTTCTGTGTTTGCCTCAATCAGTATTTGTGATGTTCTGAAACTAGGTTTCACTGTCATTAAAATAATGAGAAATGTAATATTTAGCGTTTCCTTTGATAAAGCCAACGCATTCTCTTGTTCCCTTTAATTAAGTACAATAATTGCAATGAAAACGGCTACCTTCAACCTTATTATCCATTTTTAAATATAGTGAACTACAACGAAAAGCAATTACGTATTTTTGCAAGATAACATTTATGGGAAGGACACACACACACTAAACTGAGGGGCGTCATACCAGTCTTACTACTGAATAGTCGCCTTGATGGGGTATCGATTGTCTCTAAATGTATCATGTTATCTGTACATTTCAGCCTACATAGTTGTCTGTGAGGTTTTCACTGATACCCAGCGTCGTGGATCATAATAAGAACGAGCTTGTTGATTGTTCCAGGATGGTGCTTTCCCATCTATGTGGCAGTCATTATGCAAACAATTAGGTACATATACCACCCTTAATAGGGGAAGAACAATGAGAATTAATAGAAGGCATGGACACAGTAAATGCTGTGTACTTACTGAGAACATTAATTGAGCGTTCAATAGAAGTAAACAAAGACATTGTGCTTCGTTGACTACGCAAAAGCCTTAAATAAAATAAGACATGTATAACAGCACTGCCCAGGGAGTGTAATGTAAATCCTTCCATGACGTCCTCGTGATGTACTTCGTGGTAGTTTCAAAGCTTATCTTTGCAAAACTTCGCCGGTGGCAAACTCTCTCAAATCAGACTACAGTATAGAATAATTAAATCCTAAATAGAAAAGAGAATACGACTCTTAATCAGATTGCTTTTGTTTTTCCACACAAATACTTTCTTCTAGATTCCTTGGCTATTCTTACAAAAATTCACCTTTCCAGTATATGTTGCGCTCTCTCTCTCTCTCTCTCTCTCTCTCTCTCTCTCTCTCTCTCTCTCTCTCTCTCTCTCTCTCTCTCTCTCTCTCTCTCTCTCTCTCTAACTATCCTTGGAGCTTCCCGATGGAATCCTATGTGAACTAAGAAAAATAACCTTACACTAAAGATACCTGCATCCTTGATGGAATCCCAGCCTCGACTGCCTTTCTCAATGTTTTTGTTGCTAGCGAGCATGCTTCCCTAATCCCGTCACGTCAATACTGTGCGTATTCGTGCGGCGCCCTTTTGCTTCCCTTGCTTGGAAAGGCAAAAACTAAAGCTTCTATACTTAGAATTCTTAGATTTCTAAATCCGGCCTCCTTTAAATTACCAGATAACAGTCATTCTGTTATACATGTCAACATGATAAAGATGATTGTAGATCAGCAAATGAATAGGAAAGACTTAATATACTGTTCAAACAAAGAAAGGCAACAGTATTGCAGTTTCAATTGCAAACTTGTACCAACATTTTATTGACGATGCTGATTTGCCTACTGCAGTCGGTTCTGGCGATGCCGGTCCGTAAGAACATGACCTCTGTAGGGTCTTCGAGTCCAAAGACCAGCGTCGTGCAGCCTCTTCCTGACCGTTTGATCTGAAATTAGACGAGCTCCTGACATTGACTGGGCTGTGGAGGACGCAGATGCAAATCGATTCGTAAGGTGACGCAGCCGTATGAAGCGGTCTTCGGCAGCAGCTGTGATTCTGGGTCTTTCACTGCCCGGCTGGTATGCCACTAAGCCAGTTTCTAGAAATTGCCTCCAAAGGCGACTAATGGTGCTTCTGACCATATTAAATTCTTTGGCTCCTACACTTTGTAACTGTCCAGGCTGTAAACGCCCAATGATGATGAGTCGTTGTCCTGTAGTGAGATAAGTCATACTAGTGCATTTAATTTTCAACTGAAATTATTCGAGGAGCGTCAATCTGAATGGCAGTGAATCTTAGAATGTAAATGAACAAATTAGGAAGAACTTGGAAGCAACAGAGATATATATTTGAAAAGATAGATAGATAAATGGATAGATGGATGTATTAATGGATGGGTGGATGCACTGGTGACAGACAGACAGACAGACAGACAGACACGCAGGCACGCAGGCACGCAGGCAGGCTGTCGGAGGGACAATGAACAGGCAGATAGAAAAAATATACAGACAGACAGAAAGACGGGTAGAGGAAAGTACTGGCAGACAGACAGATAGATAATAAAGACGATAGGAAGATAATACCGGCGGACACAAGTCACTATTTAATTGGCTTAGCAATAGAGACAGAATTAGCATTATCGGGGGGAAACCTCAGAGACCACAACATCACCGGAGAGAAAATAGCAGGAAACTATAATCAGCCATAGAGACTCGGGGAACCTCTTCAGCTCAGTGGATAACACGCCTGCCTTAAGGCAAGCATCGAGACGGGTTTGGAAAATTGATCTGAGCTCCCAGATCGAACCAGTCTAACACATGTACCAGGAAATGTCTTGGAGAGTAAATACGACCGTCCTAAAATTGACAACACCACCCCTCAAGAGCTGAGTGGTCTACACATATATTCGACTAGCACCATGTGCCTAACACGCTTCATGAGGTGTAAAATGGGTCATAGGGGGATCATAAATGGGCCTTGGACCCTACTTACTTATGTGAGAATAGATGAAGAATAGAAATGGGAAAATTCTCCTAACATTAAGGATCTCTTGAACAGCTTAGTTGCATACTATGAGAAGCTTCTTCATGGACGAACCCCAATAGGTACAAACTCTCTTCCCCCACCCCAACCACCTCCCATCCTAAGATATACAGTTTATAAAAGTAGAGATGATTATCATCTGTGAGAAACCATCTAAAGAAGACATTACTAAAGCTATTGAGATTCTGATAGATGGAATGCTGCTGTTCCTAATGGTTTCCAAGCACACGTTGCTAAAGCAAGTATAAATACTCAGGATATTCGACATTATCCACCACTTCTAATTGTTCTTTATTAACATATATTTCTTTTTCCACATTAGTTATATCTGTATGCAATATGTTTGGGTTTGCTATGTTAAGATCAAAGTTGTGATTTTCACTAGTCTCTTGGGTTAAGGGTGTTAGTATTTTTTTGGGGATACCATTTTGTGACGTGGTTAGTAATGGTGTATCATCAGCATATCGAATCTCTGGTATTTCTTAGGTATGTCAAGAACTAGAGCTGATAAAAATTGCTGATTACATTTTTTAAGAATCAGGAACATAAAATTACCCACGAATAGATATAATATTTAAGGCACCACAATGTTTGTAAACCAGTGTGATCCTGTGACCGAGTCAGCCACAATTTGGATACTAATTTTAATAGTTTTGTTGTCCAATTTTGTTTTTGTTTACTTTTTGTATTTAAAAAAAAAACTTTTATTCCGTACAAAATGTAATGTTATTACAATTTGAATTTCATGTGTATGTCATGATGCAAGTCCATACGCATTACTTGTATATGCGTAGTTTCTACCCCCACACACATACGAGGAATATATCACTTCTCCATCTCTCTCTCTCTCTCTCTCTCTCTCTCTGTAAGTCTGTCTGTCTGTCTGTCTCTCTCTCTCTCTCTCTCTCTCTCTCTCTCTCTCTATATATATATATATATATATATATATATATATATATATATATATATATATATATATATATATCTGCGTGTGTGTGTGTATGTGTGTGTGTGAGTAATTCACCAAAAATGATGTCTTTTGGTATTCTACCATCATCCATCCTCCTAACGGGGGGCCTATCCATTTAAGTATACAAAGACTGAGCATGGAATATACCGTCAGACAACCTGATCTTTCCAATACTTCAGTATTTCTGATTTTGTCTTGCCACTTAATATCAAGTATTCTTCGCAGACACCGCACATGAAAGCTGTTTAAACGTTTCTCTTGGTGTGAGTAAGTTGTCCAGGTTTCACTGCCATAAAGAAGAGTACTAAGGACACAGGCTTGATAGACAAGGACTTTTGTTTTGGCAGTAAGATTCCTGTTCTCCCAGACTCTTCTTAACCTATTCATTGTTGTTGCTGCCTTACCAATCCTGATGTTGATTTCCTGATCTAGGAATAATAGAGACGCACAATGATCTACTATCTCTAGTTCGGCGTTATCAATAAAGATTGGTGGTACCCCATGTGCACCTTCTGACATAATCTGTGTCTTCTTGTTGCTAATTTTTAAACCACATTCAGAACAAGCATTGGAGAAAGCAGATACTAGACGTCGTAATTCTTCCTCAAGTGGGTCATAATTGCAGCATCATCTGCAAAATGTGAAAAAGCAACTCTCTGATCAGTACCCTCCAAATTTTGGCCTTGGCCTTCAGTCTCAGAGCACTGTAGAGGCCGCCATATGAGCTTAAGTGAATGTGTATACCAAGATCCTGATCACGAAAGGTATATTTCAGTAGGAGTGAAAAGTATATTCCAGAGAGGGTGGTAGCTAGAACACGACTTTGCTTAACTCCTTTACTGACTTATAACTCTTGTGAAGTTGCACCATCAAACTTGATTATACTCTTCATGCCTGTGTGGAACGATTCCACAATGGACAGAAGAGTTGGTAGGCAGCCAATCTTCTTGAGTGCCTTGTACAGACCCTCAATAAAATGCCTTTTTAAGGTCGATAAAGGCAATAAACAGTGGTTGATTCTGTTCACGGAATTTTTCTTGCATTTGTCGTAATTAATATATCATATCAATGGTAGACCTGTTGAAGCCACACTGTGATTCGAGGTAGACTTTATCTCCTAGGACTTGAAGTCTGTGCAGAACAATTCTGGCAAATACTTTCCCGACAATACACAGAAGCGAGATACCTCTATAGTTGTTACAGTCGCTCCGATCGCCCTTGTTCTTGTACAGTGTTATGATGCTTGAATCTTTGAAATCCTGTGGGACTTGTCCTTTTCGCCAGCATAGCTCTATTAGCTGGTGGATCTGTAGAGTGAGTGTGTCTTGCCCACTACTAATAACCTCTAATGGAATCCTATCCTCACCTGGGGCCTTGCCAGATGCAAGTTCATGTATAGCACACTTCTGTTGTCATGGGAAGTGTGTCCAGGTGGTCAAACGTTGGTAGGGCCTCTGTGGCATTGAAGGCATCATCGGCTAGTTTGGTCTCACTTGAGTAAAGCTTCAAATAGTGCTCTACCCATCTATCCATCTGCTGTTTCTTATAGGTGACGATTTCTCCAGTCAAGGTTTTCAATGGTGCATTTCGTTTGATCGTTGGAACACAGGCTTTCTTCATCCCTTCATACATGCTTCTTAAGTTTCCCTTACTACTTGCATTTTGAATGGACTCATATAACGTGATCCAATAATCATTTGCACACTGCCTGGCAGCCTTTTGCACATCCTTCCTAGCTTGCTTCAGCTCACTGAGAGTGTTACACGTTGTTCTTTCCTTGTTTCTTAAGAGAGCTATCTTCTTTTTATCAATCAAGGGCTGCAGTGTCTGGCTGTTTGCCGCAAAACCAGTCCTGCCTCTTATGAACCACAGTGCCGTAAATCCCTACCGCTGTTTTATAAAGAGTTTCCTTAAGTTTACTCCACTTTTCACTTCCTGTACAATTTCCTGATATATCAGTGAAAGCGTCTTCAGGTTGTTGTTGGAACTTAAAGCACTTATTAGGATCGTGGGTGTTAATAATATTAATCCTGGGGCTAGATATGTGTTTAGCTGTGTAGACATCACAACAGCAAAAAATGCTGGTGTTGACTGCAACGTCCTGTAAAGGATATGCAACTATTTTTGTTTTCTGATGTATCCATCTGATCTGTGGTATGATATGCGTTGGTTCTCCGCAAGATCGTATGGTACATTTTGTTGGCACCTTATATTGCATATGTTTCTTATTTATATATTACGGGTTTGCATGTTGCACAATTCCCCACAAGATAAAGTGCGATTATTAACAAACGTATTTTCATGAGACCCTTGGGTATTATCGTTGTCTCAAAAACATTTATGTGAAATAATTAAGAGCAATGATTTACCCTTTCTTGTAAAATGTACGTCACCAAAAGTTTTATCCAATTGCTATGGTATCATTATAAATTATCTCAATATTTTCAAATTGGTTTACAAATTTTGTCATGGACGTTTCATTTTCAGCAAATATGTATTTTGAAACCGGGTGTCAAATTGCATAGCTATTTATGCATCAGGATTAGCATTGGGCAATTATTTCCCGTGGGAAAGAAACTCACATTTAAGTAAAGAATATATCGAAACACTATAGGAGAGACTCACAGATCAGAGGACACTAGTTGTAGCAGAGGATGCACGAGTCACTAGTAATGATAAAGATAATAATAATAATAATAACAATAACAATAATAATAACAATAATAATAATAGTTTAGTTTAGTCGACGGATCGACATGACGGCACACACGTTTAACTCATAAGTGCCCCGTTCTACTTATAACTCAAGCCTGAGTCCGGAGAATCTCAGTTGTGCACGAATTCCGTAGCACCGGCGAGGATCCTGAAATACTTTGGATAGATTTTAAACTCGAAATTTTGCCCAGGCAGCGCCATTAGGCTACTCTTTTTCGATGTCCAACTGCCAAGGGATTTTTTACGTGCGCAACAATACACAAGGGCGTCCGATCTCACTATCCAGAGACTAAGGGTAGTTTGTTACTAGACGTCCATTGAAAAATTCCCGGCCCTCACCGGGGCTTGAACCCTGGACCTCCAGCACTCGAGGCAGACACCATACCTCGAGACCATTCAGCGCCACCCACCACCCCCAACAATAATAATAATACCGTCGCTAAAAACATTTACATTTGCAATATATGCTATGTTTCAATTGAAGTATTTGGTATTTGGCTGTACTGTAGTGTGTATGTCTTTGAAAAATCCTACGCTAGTTATTCTAAGGATTTGAGGCTTTTTGTTGATAACGTTGTGTAGCAATAATTGCTGTCTGATATCTGAATCCCTGAAGTATTCAAATATTTTAAAGAGTGACATTGTCTTTGTAGTCATGCCATTACCTCTACCCAGGTGAACTTCAGAAGAGAAGTTTTATTTAGGACTCATTGTCTGTCTAAGATCAGACACTGCGTACAAAAATAATATTTTTAGGGTGCCAAAAAGTTTACATCTGATTGTCCGTAAATCTTGCCTGCTATCTCCAAATATCACATTTATTTGTCTGCATCAGCTCTAGTTTTTGAGATGCAGGCATTTTTGTATTTACTTAATATTATTACAATATTTTCTGGATAAGGCTCTGGGATTTTAAAAACATATGAAAAGAACTATTGCTATCTAGTCCCTTACAATATGAAACTGCTTGTTAACTAGTAGTTTCAGTTTTACAAGAATATTTCAAGAATTGCCTTTCTTAGATGTTAACCCTCGGCATGCATGAATGCTAGTTACTTTAATACAAATATAGCATGTTTTCTTTCATCGGATATAAAAAAAAATTATTTTTATTTTTATTTTTGGAGAGAACACTTTGAAAGAACATATGAATCATATTAATGTTTTTTTTTTGGGGGGGGGAGGAAAAGGGGGGGGGGGAGGGGGGTAAAAAAGACATACTTTGCTTATTTTAAAGTAAAACTAACCGACCAGAACAAGCTTTGGGTTCCTTATATTGTTTGCAAAACACGTGTTAAACACCCTCTACAGTGGACAATGGGAAAAGAAAATGTATAAAATTTGGAATTCTAAACGTTTGGAAAGAGCCCAAGAGCCCATATGATGACTGCTATTTATGCGATGTCAATATTAATGACATTAATGGACAAAATCACAAACAAATGGAAATATAAAGATGTACATTCTGCTACACGACTAGTTCCACGAGGAGATGACATACCAATTCCAAATGTCAGTCAGATTTCGGATTCCCTGCTAGAGGATGAGACATCAGTGGCATGTGGAACGACAAGTGACAGTCATAGGGATTTTTAAGACGATTTTCCAACTGCTAAACTCTTTGACCAATGCGAAGTAAATGATTTAATTCGTGATCTATATCTCTCCAAGGAATATTCCGAACTGATGGCTTCAAAAAAAAAAAAAAGAAAGAAATAGAACAAATTACTGACAATTGAAACAAAGGTTACATTTTATCACAGCAGAGCTCAAGGTTTTCTTCCATGCTTTTGTAAAGAAAACAACTTTATTTTTGTTTTTTTGTTTTTTGTACTAATGTAGGAGTCTTGTAAACGAAATGGGTGTACGTTATATACCAGATGAATGGCTACTTTTCATTGACAGCTCCAAAGGAAGTTTAAAATGTGGTCTCTTATACAAAGGTAATAAATGTAGCTCAATTCCAATTGCTCATTCTACACAAAGGAAGAAGGTATATGCCACAATAAGCACAGTTATGGAAAAATTGAAGTACTTAGAACATAATGGGATAAACTGTGTAGATCTTAAAATGATGAACTTCTTGCTTGGCCAGCAAAGGGGACTCACTAAATATTCACGTTTTAAAAGTTTGTGAGATAGCAGGGCAAAAGGTACCCGCTGTGCAAAGAAACAGTGGCCGTTGAGGGATGAATTTAAAGTTGGAGAAATACATTTTCTCACCAAGCCTCTCATTGATCGAAAAATAGTTCTACTGCTACCACTACATATATAATGAAGCAGTTTGTGAAGATTTTGCAGATTTGCAAAGATTCAAGCATCATAACACTGTACAAGAACAAGGGCGATCGGAGCGACTGCAACAACTATAGGGGTATCTCACTTCTGTGTATTGTTGGAAAAGTATTTGCCAGAATTGTTCTGCGCAGACTTCAAGTCCTAGGAGATCAAGTCTACCCCGAATCACAGTGTGGCTTTCGACAGAACCGGTCTACCACTGATATGATATTCTCATTGCGACAAATGCAAGAAAAATGCCGTGAACAGAATCAACCACTGTTTATTGCCTTCATCGACCTCACAAAGGCATTTGATTTGGTCAGTCGGGAGGGTCTGTTCAAGGCACTAAAGAAGATTGGCTGCCCACCAACTCTTCTGTCCATTGTGGAATCGTTCCACACAGGCATGAAGGGTATAATCAAGTTTGATGGTGCAACTTCTGAAGAATTTGAAATCAAGAGTGGAGTTAAGCAAGGTTGTGTACTAGCTCCCACCCTCTTTGGAATATACTTTTCACTTCTACTGAAATATGCATTTCATGATCAGGATGGTGGTATATACATTCACTCACGCTCAGATGGCGGCCTCTACAATGCTCAGAGATTGAAGGCTAAGACCAAAATTAGGAGGGTACTGATCAGAGAGTTGCTTTTTGCAGATGATGCTGCAGTTACGACCCACTCTGAGGAAGAATTGCAATGTCTACTATCTGCATTCTCCAATGCTTGTTCTGAATTTGGTTTAACAATTAGCAAAAAGAAGACACAGATTATGTCACAAGGTGCACATGGGGTACCATCAATCTTTATTGACGACGCCGAACTAGAGATAGTAGACCATTTTACATATCTAGGATCAGTGGTAAATAGCAAATTATCCCTAGATCAGGAAATCAACATCCGGATTGGTAAGGCAGCAACAACAATGAACAGGTTAAGAAAAAGAGTCTGGGAGAACAGGAAGCTTACTGCCAAAACAAAAGTCCTTGTCTATCAAGCCTGTGTCCTTAGTACTCTTCTCTATGGCAGTGAAACCTGGACAACTTACTCACACCAAGAGAACAACTTAAACAGCTTTCATATGCGGTGTCTGCGAAGAATTCTTGGTATTAAGTGGCAAGACAAAATCACAAATACTGAAGTATTGGAAAGATCAGGTTGTGTGACAGTTTATTCCATGCTCAGTCTTCGTAGACTTAGATGGATAGGACATCTTAGGAGGATGGATGATGGTAGAATACCAAAGGATATCATTTTTGGTGAATTACAGATGGGTAAGAGATCTCAGGGTCGGCCTCTACTACGATACAAAGATGTGTGTAAGCGGGACATGATTGATACAGGCATTGATAATGCACATTGGGAGCAAGTCGCCGCTGAACGTGTTGCATGGAGGGCAAATATCAGAAATGGAATAAAGTCAAAGGAGAAAATTATTGCAGAAAAGTCACACACCAAGCGTTTGAGACGTAAGATGGTGCATGATGGTGGAAATGACCACGTGTTCACATGCACCCACTGTGAACGGACATTTACAGCGCAAATTGGCCTTATCAGTCACACTCGCTACCGCCATAGTTAAAAGTTATGCCTTTTTAAAGCACAAACTATCGTCTGTCAAGACGGCAAGGTGCCAATGAATTGTGAAGGCACTGAACAAAGATAGTGCCTGTTTTAATTACCTATGAAGAAAGCTTCCGGAATTGAGAATAGACAAACTTAAAGTAGGAATTGTTGATGGACCTCAAATTAGTTAATAATACAGGTTAATAAGCGATACAAATTTTATTGATTCGATGAACATAACAGAGTCCACAGCCTGGTAATTATTTGTTTTGTTTGTGCAAAACTTTCTGAGTAACTTTAAAGCAGACAATTGTTCCAAGAACAGCTATAATATGTAAGGTACCAAATGTTTGTAACCTAGTGTAATCATTCTAAATAAAAAGGATGCCATTGACAAACAACTAAGACACCAACAGAAAGGCTACTGTCAACATAGATCGTGCAGTGATCAGACAACCATTTTACGCATAACAAGTTAGTTGTATGTCCTTTACCGGACGTCGCAATCGATTCCATCATTTGTTGGTTGTTTGTGATTTACGAGGTAAGTTTAACTTCAGTGTGCTATTTTTTTTGTAAACGACCGACGCTCATACCAGTGTATGAAAACCAGTGGAGGCAGTCTCCTGACAAATCGCCTGCAGCTGTGTTTCGAACGCGGTATGCAGGATTGCGAATTGCGTTCGTAAAACCAACACCAAAGCGCATAACAAGATGGCAACGAATTGAACGCCATTATATATTGAATCCGAGGACTATGAAAAGGTCTTAGACAACATTGGTAGGGGCTCCTTTTGAAAACTGATGATGCAATGCGGGATCGCTCAGAACTCTTTAACTTAATCGTCAATATTATTATCATATACCATGCCAATAACCGAAACGGGAATGATTCGCATCTCACACGCTCACCAGATTCTTGGATCAAGTACGTTGTCTTGCCTTGCTTATGCCATAAAAAAACAACTCCACATGACTGGTTTCACGGCAACCTTATCCCATTCCCAAAACTAGGCAAAGATAACTCAAAATTAAATGGCCATAAAATTATCACCCTGAATTACATCTTTGGTAAAGTAATTGAGAAGATAGCACGCAAGCTGCGTCACCACTTGTAAAGATGTAATCTGCTCCCCATAGGGCTTGGGAGTTACCGACCTGGGAAGGACACCTGGGCCAGAATAAACAAGAGACGGTGGCAGTGGCACTTGGCCAAGGTCAGGTATGATCGAATAATATACTCTATTTTGGACATGGGGGTCCGGCCTTGGATTGTCACATGGGTTGCGGCATTACTTTATGAGCGTAAAATCGCACTTCACATGGTATCATGGGCTTTTGACCCCTGCACTATTACGCCTGGGCTACCACAGATATATGCTATATCCCGAAGGCTCTGTAATGTATAACCAGCAAAGTCGCCGCTATTGAGTCACCAGGATTTGGTGGAATCATGAGAGTCGCAGATAGTGTGCTGGTATGCAGACAGGGAAGAGAAAGGGAAAGAATTGTTGAAGACTTACAATCGGCAGTAAACAGAGTGGCGGAGTGTGCATGGTCTCGGTGGGCGTAATAAATCCAGACAAGGTATCAATTGTCTGGTATTCCCCGGATAACCGAATCGTGAAGAAAAATGCCCTATGTATGACATTGAATGGAAGTTCTTTCAGTAGAGAGAGTACATGGAAGTACTTGGGAATCACCGACATGGACAGATCATGTGGAGGATTTGGTGGTGAAGGGCGGAAAGGGGCTTAATGCACTGAGAGGACGACAGCAAGCGGGGTAGAGCAGATGGTGCATTACGTGCCCTTTCATGCACTTAATAATTTCAGTGATTGAGTATGGTTTGAAGCTGCTGACAGTATCAATGAACCAGCTGGAAAGGTTGTAGCGCATACAGACTGCGGCGATAACAATGATTTTGGGGTGCACATAGGACATACCAAGTATATTCATGAGGCATATCCTTCCACTACCAACAACTGCGGGTAGGCACAGGGTCCTTCAGGCGAAATGGTACATGAGAGTCACTGCAGACAGGGATCACCCCTCCCCCCCCCCCCCCCGACCTTGCATGAAGCCACGGATGTGGTTAAGGGTCATAGACTGAGAAGAGGCAGGTCCTGGATGGCACAGGAAGAATATTTATCAGCTAAGTGTGTGAAATAGAGAACATCAATTATGTGGGCAAAAGTACCGGAAGACATGTCGGACTAGCACAAGGTAATAGTCACACTGGGTCTTGAGTGCAGAGAAAGTGCAGCAGGCTGCACAGAGTTTTAGGTGCAACAAATCATCCAGGGCAACACACATCAAGGTGACATGGTGATCTACACCGATGGGTCAGTGGTGAGAAACAGATAGTAGTGGCTGGGGTTTCATTCCGAATGCTAATGGACGATGCTTGAAAAAGAAGAGTCTGGCATATGAGACTACAACCTCCAGCATGAAAATGGAGGTGGAAGCAGTAACATCAGCTTTCCGATGGTTGGAGGAGATCGCTCCAAAACACACTGTATTCATTACGGACTTACGGTGTATGCTTAGTAAGGTGGAAACAGAAATGTTTCGCATAGCATTGCTTGCTTCGCTTCAGAGGCCACAGATTGTGAGAATTGTATGGATTTTCTGCCCTTGTCATGTGGCAATGCAAGGGGGTTGGGTTGAGGGGGTGGGGGGGGGGGGGTGAACAGACTGATAGTCTGGCAGGGAAAGCACCTTTCGGTGATAGTTTATGGACACGGTCGGGCGCCTGTAGGATCAGGTGGATAAAGCGGTGAAATAGACTGAGCACCCGTATGTGGAGATAATGATATGATGGGGGATCGGCAGGGGCTCTGGTGAAATCTCAAAACTGAGACGGACGACCAGGAAAACGTTCAATCAGCTGGCAATTGGAACTATTAAAAGAATGACACATCGCTGACTGTTGAACTAGAGGACAGAGCATGTGTGGGGATGTCCTGAGTATAGTGATGTCATTTCTTAGCTCAACTCAACAACTCAACTCAACTCAACTCGCTTATGCCAAGCGGCCAAGGCATTCAGGTATTAATATATTTTTCCCTCAACTGTGCCAGTCGCCAAACGTTTTCAAGTTTATTTCCCCTCACAACGCACCCAAAACATGGTAACTGCCTATGTCTAAATCCCTAAATCAAAATATTAAACAAGATTATTCTAAAACGATTACGAGATGCAAGTAACAAACAATTGAAGTACGAACATGTATTCGTTTGTCCAAATATACTGCACTAACTAGATAATCATATCACACATAACAAAAGAGGAACGAAATGAACTGAACTCGCCATTCTAGATTGCATTCGAGGACTTTGAAAATGCTTTTGACGACATTGATGGGGAATCCCTCTGGATTTTGATGATGCATTATGTCACAACGTCATGTAAGCACGTTCTTGCATCACCAATATTTCACACACATAAAACATTAAATGTATCAAATATAACAATATTGACAGCCAATAATACAAGACATGCTTTTCAAAGGAATGCAATTTTATATAGTGGGCAGTTATTTTTTAACAATTTAGTTCCAACGCAAAATGGCCGACGAGATGTGATATAAATTAAAAGAAAAAAAGAAATATTGCCCTGCAAACATGAAAGCAATTAAAATATGCATCGATTGAACATGTATAATAAAATTAAATCACATATTTCACACGAAACCATACAGCTGTAACAAATTAACTGACAAGCATGGGGCCTTTGAACATAATTGCTAAAGAAGAGTATGAATAATCATCGAACGAAAATGACAATAAATAGATTTATTCATAAAGAGCTCAGTACTGAAAAAAGATTGTATTAAGATTGTTTGTAGACCGGAGACATATAAAGGACCTTCAAGGAAGACAAATCCGAAACGAAAAACAAATCTTGTCGAAGTCGGATGTACTGAGTCATAGGCTTCGTGAACCAGTACAGCGCAACACACTAAGTGATGATGCCATTCTGAGTCAATGCGCAGAAGTATAAATCAAAAGCTATCGACAATACATCCCAGACACTAAACATACTACAGTAGAACGCTGAAGGAGATCTTAAGAACAACGACTCTCGGCATGCACCCAAGTGATATATCTCAAAGCCCATGACATATATAGATACATCAGCTGTAAAAAACACAACATAACAGTTCTTGTACATATGGGAAATTCTCTACCGCGCAGATAAATGTCCGGGAACACTAAAACCAAACACAAATTATAGGGGTTTGTGTAATATTAACAGTTTCTTGTAAATCCTCTACACGATGTTTCATCAACCCCATCATTTACTGGTTGAGATTTTCCAGGCAAGTTAGCGTTCAGTAATTTGCCATTGCTTTCTGAACGGGCTACTCCTCATTCTATCGGAATGAACTCGAAACGATCCGCTTCCAAAACACTTTACAAATTACATTTTACACCCCCGACGCTGAATGTCGGAGAATTGTCAAACTGCGATTCGCCATCACTCAAGCCAGAGACAATTATGATACAATCATAGAGGCTGTGAAAATCAGAAGGTTTAATCTCTACAGCCAAGGATTAAAGACCAACCACTTTCACGCATGGAAATATATGGCACCAACTGCATAATAGACTGCTAATTATAGAGTTGGAGATATGATAACAGAGGAGATGAAACGGAGGTCTGGTCTAATCTCTATCTAATCAAACAACAGTATGGCAAACCCAGATTCTACCCCAGAGGATGATGTACACAACACACTACCACTTCAGACTTAACTTTATGCACAAAACACAATATTGAACACCATATGATAGGCCAATTAGCAGGCATTGGCCACATGATGATCAAACTGTTCGTGAATACAACGTATGTTTCGCTGGAGCAAAAGTTCTTGCCTCGCTGGATTTACACACAATTTGATTTGAATAGACATATCATACTAACAGATCATCAGCATCATCATCATCATCATCATCATCATCATCATCATCATCATCTTCCACTTCTGCCGTCAAGCGGCGTGGGGAGGAAAAATGTGTGCTCCAGCACCCGATGGGCGGCACCGGATAGTGTCATTTCGTGTGATTGTACAATGTTTTTGATGTCGTCAATCCATTTCCTTTTTGGACGTCCTCTTGGTCTCGTCACAGATGATCTTTCATGTAAGGCCAGTGATGGTAGTTGATGGTGTTGCATTCTAACGACATGGCCAAACCACCTGATCTTCTGTCTTTCAATAAATGTGGCGCAAGGTGTTGAATCCCACTGTCTGTCTGATAACAGCATTTCTTACTCGGTATCGGATTGTTAAGTTGGCAGCTCTCCTCAGGCATCTCATCTCGCAGGTGTTGATTTTGCGAAAGTGTGACTTGGATAAAGTCCAAGTTTGAGATTGGAAGCATGGGGCTGATGTGAACATGCTTTTTATTATCTGTCGTTTTGCGGACATGGGTATATTTGGATGTTTCAGTAAAGGTGATAATTGATATGTTACTGCACTAGCTTTTTGACATCTGATTTCGATTTCTCTGTCTAATCTGCCATCTTCTGTGATCATACTTCCAAGATATTTGAGTTCTTTAACTTGTTTCAAGTTGTGCTATTTACCTGTATAATCAGTGGACCGAGCGATCAGTTAAATTGCATTACTTCGGTTTTGGCTGTGTTTATACTAGTATTGTATCTGCTGCATGTTGAACTCAGATTATTAATATGATTTTGTAGTCTGCCGTCATCGCTGTAAAACAGGCACTGATGGTCTGCAAATAGAAGTTCATTTAATTCATGTGAATCAGTTGTTTCCTCTGGAGTAAAGAGTTCTAAATTTTCTGAATCTGATCTGTCAAGGCTTGCTTCTTTGGATATGTCACTTGTCGTCCCTGGGGGGAAAGTGGAATCAACAAGCACACCTGTTAAATATCCTTTTCTCAGTTTTTGTCTGCTGCTGGACCTTTGTCTACACACCCCCCTTATTTAAAGTCTTTTGATCTCTCTCTCTCTCTCTCTCTCTCTCTCTCTCTCTCTCTCTCTCTCTCTCTCTCTCTCTCTCTCTCTCTCTCTCTCTCTCTCCACCAGACAATATCCCTTCTTCACGTTCCTTCAGCACATACCCCCACTAACACAGGCTTCGAACAACATGATAAAACATTTATTGCAGAAAAGTGTCATTTGTGTGTGCGATGTATGGGTGTGGATATATGGGTTGTAATCTATCTTGAATGTGCGACAGGATATAGTCTAGGATCAGCATCACAGTTGTCATCATGATACAGCCATTCGACGTCACAAAGCACAGAACAGGAAATATCTCACCCAGTGGTGTGTCTCTCTGACTGATGCTTGATTTCTTCCCAATATATTGTGGAAACTTTTGAATAATATAGTCTCCACTGAATTATTTGGTTAGTTCGTGTCTTTCACTTCTATACATCCGATAAACTGGAATTTATTATAGTTCAGGTAATGTCTACACATCCTATCACTGGAATTTACTATAGTTCCTGTATTGACGAACCACAAAACACTGTCCAGAAATATATCGCCGACATACTGCTGTCATTCAGTTAACAAAATGTTCTGTTACACAGGGAAACTGTTCTGACGTTATAGTCTTTCCCTTTCTATTACTTTTAGTGTGAACATTAGGGTTATCAGTTCTTTTATTGGTTGAAATATATTATGCTGTAAGTCTCGCTTATCGTGACTGCGTTCTTATTTTCCTTTCGTTCAAGAACGGTCTGACCTTTTATATTTATGAGACAAGGCTCAAAGCTTGAGGTCCGTTAGCACTGTACCAGAGTAAGACCCATTGCTTCTTCTCAGATTGGTAACTACTTTCAGTTTCAAGTGCGGGGAACCTGTCGAAGAAACAACACCGGGTAAGAGAAACTCAACTCCTAACCATTCCATGTGAATGTAGGTCTAAGGCCATATTCAGTCTGTAACCTCTAGATCATCCTAGAGCTACACTCTTGCATAAGACAGTAGTTCAGCACACTACCCTTTACAAAGTAAAAGAAAGAAACGCTAAAGGAAATGCCCAGAAATCTCAGTAGACTCCCCTACCATAATCTCCTAGCATTGACTTATCCTTTATCTTCCCACTCAATCTCAATCCTGCTGAATATCTTCTCATGTCATTTTACTTATCCTACCGACTGTAAGGACACCCCACTCGTCACAGCTTAAGTCACTCTTCAGCCTAATGCGGTCGACACTCTATACTACGGTTACACACGCAAGTTCACTATGCTAGAGTTCTAATCTATATCCATATAGAATCACCTTATTTCATATATTTTAGTCCTAGAAGTAAACCACCTAGTCCCATAAAGGAAAAGTGCCTGTTGTCTTCAAACAACCTAGACATTGTGATATTATTTCTATTTCGGCACTGAAATAAATCCACACTCCAGCCGGTGTTAAGTCCAACTGTAAACTGATTTTCAAACGTTAATTTCAGCCAACATATAATTTTCCTGTACTACGTCACGTGTTTTGCTCTCAACAAAGCAGCCCCTGCTCTTTTCCTGTCTTTTGATCCTCGTACAACAACATCCCAACGCGTCTTCTGTGATATAAACGATCTTTCTGGACATCGATGATTATCGTTTGATCTCGACTAGTTTAGATCGTTTCTTCCGTTGTTCACGGGAACTTAGTTCACCGTCTTCAATCGTTCCGATCTCGTTTGATCGGAGTCCACCGTTCTCACATCAAACACAAAGCCGCGGTATAGACCGCCGCTGTCTGTCCTTTGAACATTTAGGATCGTTGACCTCTAGTATTGTGACAGGATATTCTGTCCATGTAGATATTAAATAGCAGAGGAGAGAGCACACATGACTGTCTCACGCCTCTATTGACTGTGAACATATCTGATATATCTTCTTGTGTTCTTACTGCACTTCGGCTCGAGTAGTACATGGCTATGATGTTTTCTAGCCAGTGTCCTTGTATCCCTTGGTCTTCAATGGTGGTCCATAGTCTGTATGTGTCTACTCTACGGAAAGCCTTTTCGTGGTCTACAAACACAATATTCTGCTGGTCACTATATTCCATAGTTTTTTTCACATGTTTGTCTAAGTGTAAACAGTGCATCAGTGCAACTTTTATCTTTCCAAAAACCGAATTATGCTTTGCTTAACTGTTGTTCAACTATGGGTCTAGTTCTTTGTTCCAATAGTTTTGCATGCATTCTCCCTATATGGCTCAAGAGTGATATACCTCTGTATGTTTCGCACTCGCTCATATTGCCTTTCTTTTTCCATATTGGTACTACTATAGCCTGCTGCCAATCATCTGAGACTTTTCTTTCTTCCCAAGCTTTATTAAAGTGTCTTGTTACCCATTTAACTCCCGTTTCCCAACAGGCCTGAATAGCTTCTGTGGTTATTCCATCTGGACCCAATGATTTGTTTTTAGGACTTTTCTGTATAACTGCTTTGAATTCTGCCGGGATGAAATTTGGTTCTTGATGTCCATGGCTTTTAAGCACAAAAGTGAGATTGTCAATGTTATTATGTGTGGGGTTAAGTAGTTTTTGACAGTATTCTGCCCACCTTGCTGGTCATTGTTGTGGATGAAATATTGGTGTACCTCTTTTGCCGGCTTCGTGGCTTAGAGGTTATGACTTTTCTCCGTATTCTCGTATACTCTCGTAGGTAACGTGATGACGGTGAGAATCAGCAGTGGTTCGAATCGCATCGGTAACTTACGGGGTATGTGAGCCGGCCGCTCAGAAAGCGATGGCAAACTACTGAGCGTAATCTTGCCAAGAAATCAACATACAGCTGAAAGAAGCTGGTGTTGCAGCGATGTCCTGTAAAGGATATGCAAAAAAAAAAAAAAAAAAAAACCTCTTTTGCTGTTTATGATGGTGGTTGGGTTGTAGCATGCATCTCTGTTTCTCATTGTATTGACACGTTTATAAAATTATCTTGGGTAGACTTTGCTAAGGGTTGCCATCTGTTCACCGTATGATGACGTTCACCAGGATTCATTTTTAGATGCTCTAATTGTTCGTTTGGCCTTTCGTCGTGCTATTCTATAAGTAACATGGTCTTGTTCAGATTTAGTTGGGATCCATTTTTTGAACGCTGCCTTCTTTTTGAATATGCTATCTTTAACTTCATTGTTACACCAAGCTGTTCTTAATCTTTTGCCCTGCCCTACTTTCTTTGTTCCAAATTTATTTTCCAGTGTGTCGAGCATGGCGGCCTCGAAAATTGTTCATTCCTTATCTACGCTTCAGTATTCATAAGGGATGTTCATATGTAGTTTTTCATTTCTTGATTTAATTCGTCTTTCACTGTATTTCCCTGAAGCCTCCTATAACTGATGAAATGTGTTGTTACTTTTTTGTTTTTTATTTACCTGTATGGTGGAAACTTTTTTATTATGACTGGTTTACGATCAGTATCAACGTCTGTATTTGGTAGTGCTCTTGAATCCAATAGTAGTCTTCTGTCTGATTTCCTATGTAGAATAAAATCAATTTGAGATGCTTGATCTATGTCAATCCATTTATACCAGATCGTGGTGTGGCTACGACTATGTTGAAACAAACTATTTGCTATTATCAGTGCGTGTTCGGAGCCTATGTTGCGTAGATGTTGACCGTTGCTGTTACATTCAGTCTCTGTGTCGCTGAATGACCCCATGCAATCCTCCCACGGTGCTCTTCGTGTGACTGTTCGTCCGTTAACATCACCCATCACAATAAGTTCATCTGTCTCCTTGACATTAATTAACGTGTCTGCAAGTTTATCAAAATATTCGTCTTTGTCTTCATCGTGGTAAGTGTCGTTACGTGGTGCGCATGTTTGTATAACAGTTGTTGTTCTATTTCCTTCTTTAATCTGTACTAGTATTATTCTTTCCGATATAAATTTAGTGTTAATAATAGCTTTCGCTTTTTCTGGATGTAACAAAACACCCACTCCATGTTTAGCTGTAGCGCGCTGATCGACGCCACTCCATATAAGAACGTACTTTTCATGTGTTCGTTTTGTGTTCTGCCCCTTTTTCCTAGTATCTGCGAGTCCTAATATTTGAATATTTGATTTTTTTTTCTCATAAACTCTACGAGAGCTGGTTCCTTATTTCCTAGATCAATAAAATTCCAATATCTCCTTTCTGTTTCGTAACTTAGCTGTTGTTGGTTGCTTGTTGTTCGGTGTTTTCCGACGTGAACGCTGATAGAGATGCGTTTTTCTTTCAATTTACTCCATAATTCTCGAGCAATAGTACTTGAACAAATAAATCCCCTACCAGTTTGCTGGACCTGTCGCAGGTTCATCCTTATTTGAACGTATTGGTGTTAAGAAATACGCACAAGACACACAATTAAATCTCCGAATCGAAGCGTACGCGGTTTATTTACATCGCCATCTTGCAACAGAGTACCCTGAGAATATACAAATACGGCATGATAAAATGAAAGTTATGGCGAAAGTCACGAACACAGCAGTACCTACTGCAGAAGCCACTAAACTCAAACGGCGCAAGACAAAGTTACAAACGATAAGGGACTGTAAATCTTCAAATAGTGGAGGACAATGTTGTGGTTGCCAATAGGACAACATAGAAAGAACAAACAATTGAATCAAACATCTCTCTCAACAGCCATCTAAAAAATTACATGACAAATCAAACAAGAGCAAAGCAGGAACTGGCGATCATGAAACAATCTTGCTGGTGCAGAATAAGAAGCAGATTAGATTGTTCTCAAAGAACTATATATAGGGATAATGAGGTCAGCTATTGAATTTGATATTGCAGTATGGTTAACAGTAGCTAAGTCCCACCTCCATAACATAATCAAAGTTAAAAAAAATTAAGGAACAAGGCATAGAAAACAAAGCGTGTTAACAAACTAATACATGTAATACATCTACACAATAAGCAAGATAGAAGTGACGGAAGAGACAGAAGGTTAAAGCAACGAACATAACAATTTAAAAGACCCTCAAAGCATACGATGTACCAGATGAATGGTCCTAAATTGTGAGACTAAAGCTAACCAATCTTTTAGAATCTGGAAAAAGAAAGAGCATGCCATGTCCGACATTGAATAACTCAACATACAGACCCATTGATAATGAAAACAGATTCCACACTGTGACATGTATGTGTCATCCCTCAGTCCTTTCCAGCAGACGTTGGTATACGCGCTATTAACAGTTAGGACGGGATACTTAACGAAACGAACTGTGGTTTGAATTACGGCCAGTGATTAGCCGAGCCCCGGAAACAAAGGCTTAAGCGAGACAAGGCTTGATAGACAAAGCCGGCCCCGTCAATAGCCATGTTATCTTCAAGTTAGCGGGTGACCCATTGTTAATGGGTTAATTAATAGCCCACTTATTCTCTGCGCTTCGGCGCTAGAGATGCGGCTGGAGTATTGGAACTGGAGTTACAGTCAACACATTTGGATTTAGAGGCAGGAAACTGGGATATCAGCCTACCCCTAATATTCTCCAGAGAGTGCTGGTTACTGCCACACACCCTGAAACTGAATGTCAATGCCTGGATAATTAATGGACTGTGAATATGCTGAAGTGGATTCCCTACCTCTGGGAACTTACAGACGGTGTTAATCTTTTCAATGTCTGCAAAGACATGAGGCATGCCTCGCCTAAATGGATACAGCGTATACCCTCTTCTGAAAGTCACCGCCTGATTCCACGTTCAACTGTCATATACCAGAGTCATGGATAATCTGGGGTTCACCATCATTGAACAGTATGGATTTACCAACTTCTTTTGTGGACTCCCAGCTTCCTTTGAATCTTCTCATCCATCATATCCCAGACATGGACAATCAAGCACTATACCAACTCCCGGTCAATCAAGTAGTGTATTTTGATGAAGAAAGAGATGCCTACATCTTAACCCAGAACAGGGCTGGAATATTCATGCCCTATTCAAGTTAGCTCTGTCAGGAAACACTATGGATAATGTGATGTCACTCCTAATCCAAATATATGCTGATAGTTTATGTGCCTGATCCTAATTGAATCAATCACATGGACACCTGTTTGTTACGCCATGACGAAAGATTCAGACTTATACCAGTCTGATATACCCCGCCGGAATGCCCCTAGACCAGTTACTTAGCAGCTGTGACTTGATGGATTACAGTATACCCATGGTGGATTCATATGGATTACTCCTTCATGTTTAAGCCTTGGATATATGATCCGGAGGTGAAAGCTCCGTGTGTGTGTGTGCAATCCCCAATTTTCTGAATAGGTGGATATAGCAGCTGTTTTCCTGGATTATAGCAAGAGGGATTATGGCCAGACTTTTTTTCTAGTGGATAATGAAGGAGAAGGAGTCATCACTAGACCCATAGGATAGATCTAGAAACAGATTAGATAGATTTCCTTTATCTATGTCTTTGTATGGGTTATTTACTTTGTTTTTGTGTGTAACACATGTATTTGTTGTGAACCTTTTTTGGGAATTTTTGGGGACTTCTGTTATGGCTGTATACTTTGTGTGCATTGCCTGAATATGATCATTTCTTTCATGTATATGTCAACATAATTTAGCCAACAGGGTTTGTTCAGGACCCAAATGTTTTCACAATACAGTGGTTTGTTGTTTTGGTTTAATCAAGCCTTGAAGTTATTTCATTGTAAACTTGTTGTTCCAAAATTGATGTTTATTGTCCATGTATGGTTACTGTTGGTGTTTAACAATGATTGTTCTCCAGCTGTTATGGTGTACAGTGATTCATTGTAGTGTTTTGTTTAACAGTGATTGTTCTCCATCTGTTATGTAATACTGTGGATGTGCATGACAGTGGATACTTGTCATTGTTTATATATATATGTGGGAGATTGAATGTGGGGCGGGGCACTTACACATAGACACACCTTCTGGGTAGAGTGATTAGTTACTCGGGTGTCTGTGGTAGAACTTCCCGGATCTCCCAGCCTTCTATGGGAAACATTTCTTCTATATTAGTGTTAAACATGCACCCTTTTCTGCCTTGTTCAATGATTGGGGGTTTCACGAGCCAGTATATTATTTCCTATAGAGGGCGTGTTTGGGATTAAGTCCCCATTCATACCGAATACCCCTAGCGAACTTGTCCTTATTCTAATTTATTATATTTACCACCCCACACACACCTAATTGAGACGACAGTAACACAATTTTGATATTTAGAAAAAGAACAAACAGAATAAATAAGAAAAAACATAAACAGCATAAGTTACATAGAAGAACATTACCCAAGCAGCACCTCGACCCATGCCCATACAAATGTATTAGCAACATACCCAACACAAACTGAAGGTGGGGAATGTTGCTGAATCTATACACCAGAACGCAGAAGACATAGTCAGTAGCAAATAGAAAATTCACAAGTGACTTAAGACCAGAATCAAAGACCCTGAAACCTGCAGCAAGAATGTTTTTGACATAGACAAATAAAGAGAAGCACATACCTATCTTTACATATGCGAGGTCAATTATTTCAATGTTAAAGAACACAAAGAAGGCAGATCCATATCCATGAATTATTTCAGATAACATCAGGGTTCGATACAGTGTATCCATTCATATATATATATATATATATATATATATATATATATATATATATATATATATATATATATATATATATATATATATATATATATATATATATATATACTTGCTTGCTTGTATTCGTTGGCTTGAGCTCCAACGCGAAGTCCTGTATGTCGGATGAAGGCATCCTGTTGTCCAACATCAGTGACATCAGATCTCATACAGGACATGAGGTTTGCGTGAGTATCCGTTGTCCCATGTCTGGTTTATTGGTGTGCAGACTGGTAGTTCCTCGCCGTACAGGCAGACAGCTCTCCGACTTCGGAGGAATCGGCGATCCTTACTGACTTTAGCCAGGACCCCGAAGGCACCTGGTGCCCAGGAACGCTCGACGAGGACGCTTCAATAGATCTTGGCCAGTATATAACCCGGCCCTGGTGCCTTGTAAACACCTCTGCGTCCCTATATATATATATATATATATATATATATATATATATATATATATATATATATATATATATATATATATATATATATATATATATATATATATATATATATATATATATATCAACAGCAACTTGAAGACGCTTTCAATGATACATCAGAAAATTGTGCAGTAAATGATAAATGGAGTAAACTTAAGGAAACTATTTATAAAACAAGGTAGGGGTTTACGGCACTGTGGATCCTAAGAGGCAGGACTGGTTTGCGGCAAACAACCAGATACTGCAGCCCTTGATTGATAAAAAGAAGATAGCTCTCTTAAGAAACAAGGAAAGACCAACGAGTAACACTCTGAGTGAGATGAAGCAAGCGAGGAAGGATGTACAAAAGGCTGCCAGGCAGTGTGCGAATGACTATTGGATCAAGTTATGTGAGTCCATTCAAATCGCAAGTGATAAAGGAAACATCAGAAGCATGTATGAAGGGATAAAGAAAGCCTGTAGTCCAATGATCAAAAGAAGTGCACCGCTAAAAACCTTGACTGGAGAAATCATCACTGATAAGAAACAGCAGATGGATAGATGGGTCGAGCACTATTTAGAGCTTTATTCAAGTGAGACCAAGCTAGCGGATGATGCCCTCAACGCCATAGAGGCCCTGCCAACTCTTGACTACCTGGACACACTTCCCACTATAACAGAAGTTAAGTGTGCTATAAATGAGCTTGCATCTGGCAAGGCTCCAGGTAAGGATGGGATTCCAATAGAGGTAATCAGGAGTGGGCAAGACACACTCGCTCTACAGATCCACCAGTTAATAGAGCTATGCTGGCGAGAAGGACAAGTCCCACAGGATTTCAAAGATTCAAACATCATAACGCTGTACAAGAACAAGGGAGATCGGAGCGACTGTAACAACTATAGGGGTATCTCACTTCTGTGTATTGTTGGGAAAGTATATGCCAGAATTGTCCTGCGCAGACTTCAAGTCCTGGGAGATCAAGTCTACCCCGAATCACAGTGCGGGTTCCGTCAGAACCGGTCTACCATTGATATGATATTCTAATTGCGACAGATGCAAGAAAAATGCCGGGAACAAAATCAACCACTGTTTATTGCCTTCATTGACCTCACAAAGGCATTCGATTTGGTCAGTCGTGAGGGTCTGTTCAAAGCACTAAAGAAGATTGGCTGCCCACCAACTCTTCTGTCCATTGTGGAATCGTTCCACACAGGCATGAAAGGTATAATCAAGTTTGATGGCTCAACTTCAGAAGAGTTTCAAATCAAGAGTGGAGTTAAGCAAGGTTGTGTACTATCCCCCACCCTCTTTGGGATATACTTTTCACTTCTACTGAAATATGCCTTTCGTGATCAGGATGACGGTATATACATTCACTCACGCTCAGATGGTGGCCTCTATAATGCTCAGAGATTGAAGGCCAAGAGCAAAATTAACAGGGTACTAATCAGAGAGTTGCTTTTTGCGGATGATGCTGCGATTACGACCCACTCTGAGGAAGAATTACATCATCTACTATCTGCATTCTCCAATGCTTGTTCTGAATTTGGTTTAACAATTAACAAAAAGAAGACACAGATTATGTCACAAGGTGCACATGGTGTACCGTCAATCTTTATTGACGACGCCGAACTGGAGATAGTAGACCATTTTACATATCTAGGATTAGAGGTAAATAGCAAATTATCCCTCGATCAGGAAATCAACATCAGGATTGGCAAGGCAGCAACAACAATGAACATGTTAGCAAAAAGAGTCTGGGAGAACAGGAAGCTTACTGCCAAAACAAAAGTCCTCGTCTACCAAGCCCTGTGTCCTTAGTACTCTTCTTTATGGCAGTGAAACCTGGACAACTTACTCACGCCAAGAGAAACGTTTAAACAGCTTTCATATGCGGTGTCTGCGAAGAATACTTGGTATTAAGTGGCAAGACAAAATCACAAATACTGAAGTATTGGAAAGATCAGGTTGTGTGACGGTGTATTCCATGCTCAGTCTTCGTAGACTTAGATGGATAGGACACGTTAGGAGGATGGATGATGGTAGAATACCAAAGGACATCTTTTTTGGTGAATTACAGACGGGTAGGAGATCTCAGGGTCGGCCTCTACTACGATACAAAGATGTGTGTAAGCGGGACATGATTGATACAGGCATTGATAATGCACATTGGGAGCACGTCGCCGCTGAACGTGTTGCATGGAGGGCAACTATCAGAAATGGAATAAAGACAAAGGAGAAAATGATTGCAGATAAAGCACACACAGAGCGTGAGAGACGTAAGATGGTGCAAAATGGTGGAAGTGACCATGTTTTCACATGCACCTACTGTGGGCAAACATTTGCAGCAAGAATTGGCCTTACCAGCCACACTCGCCACCGCCATGGATCGTAGTTATTAAGCCTTTTTGAAGCACAATGTACCAAACTATCGTCTGTCAAGACGGAAAGGTGCCAATGGAAATATATATATATATATATATATATATATATATATATATATATATATATATATATATATATATATATATATATATATATATATATATATATATATATATTGCCTAAGGCCTATCCACGTCAATATGGAAGCACTATACTCGAGTTTCGCCCTTGTTTGAGCTCGTCAGTAGTGCATATCCCTGACCGGATCCGGAAACAGTCCCGGATCACGCGTGTGAAGCGGGTGTGTAACCATAATTTGGTGTGTCCAGTGTGTGCTGCGTGGTTACACACCCGCTTCACACGCGTGATCCGGTACTGTTTCCGGATCCGGTCAGGGATATGCACTACTGACGAGCTCAAACAAGGGCGAAACTCGAGTATAGTGCTTCCATATTGACGTGGATAGGCCTTTGGTTCATACCGGAATGCGATCGGCGTTGCCAGTAGTGGGTTGTGCTCAATATTTAAATTTCAAATCCCGAAACAACCACATAATCAATATATATATATATATATATATATATATATATATATATATATATATATATATATATATATATATATATATATATATATATATATATATATATATATATATATATATATATATATATATATATATAAGCCAGTCTCCCTGGCCGAGGAGTTAGCAGCTTTCATATATCTTATATATAAATTGCGATCTCCGTCTGTCTGTCTGTCTGTCTGTCTGTCTGTCTGTATGTCCGTATGTCCTTTGTGCGCTCGCGAACGGCCCATCCGATTGAGATGAAATTTTCTACACGTCTTCCTTTCATTCCAGTGCAGCCCACTGTCATATTTTTTTAGTGTGAAATCGGCTGCTTACCCAATATTATTTCATTTTTCACTTTTCATTATAATTTAATATATCTCAGGGGACTTAACTCTGTAAAAGTTATTTCAAGGGGCATAACTTTTCTGTATAACTTATAGTCATATTGTGGCATCGTTTTCAAAGATTTATAAACTCTTTGTCCATAGTTATGTACCGGCATATGAGTTATAATAAATAATGATACAATCTGTAAGGCATTTTCAAAGTTTTCATAAAAATAATGCACAATGCATAACATTGTAACTCATCTTTTTATGCTTAAGAAGTTACTGTAGTCATGCAGGTGATTAGAAAGAGTTTTCATTAAAAATAATGGATGGTGTGTGGAAGGACATTCTTTTAAGTTACTTTTTTTGTTGTATGAATTTAATGAGACGCTACCCTCCAGGAGCTGGGCAAAGCCACGCCGGGTCAGATAGATAGACAGACCCACCTTTTCGCTGCAGTTGTCTACAGGCATATGCGTTAAAATCCTCCTCCTCCTCTCCCCTCCTCCTCCTCCTACCCTCTTCCTCTTCCTCTCCCCCTCCTCCCTCTCCCTCCTCCTCCTCCCTCTTTCTCCTCCTCCTCCTTCCTCCCTCCTCCTCCCTCTTCCTCCTACCTCCTCGCCCTCCTCCCTCCTCCTAATCACTCCCCTTCCTTCCTCCTCCCTTCTCCTCCTCTCTCCTCCCAATCCCTCCTCCTCCCTCCTTCTAATTCTACGTCCTCCCCCTTATCCCTCCTCCCCCTTCTCCTCCCTCCCCCTCCTACCTCCTCCCCCTCCTCCTCCCTCTCCTCCTCCCTTCTCCTCCTCCCTCCTCATCCTCTCTCCTCTTCCCTCCTCCTACCTCTACCTCCTCCCTCCTCCTCCCTCCACATCCCTCCTCCTCCTCCCTCTTCCTCCTCCTCCTACCTCCTCCTCCTCCTCCTCCCTCCTCCCTCCTCCTCCTTCTCCGTCCTCCTTCTCCCTCTCCCTCCTCCCTCCTCCTAATCACTCCTCTTCCTTCCTCCTCCATTCTCCTCCTCTCTCCTCCTACTCCCTCCTCCTCCCTCCTCCTCCTCCTACGTCCTCCCCCTCATCCCTCCTCCTCCTACCTCCTCCTCTCTCCACCTCCCTCCTCCTCCTCATCCCTCTTCCTCCTCCTCCCTCCTCATCCTTCCCCTCCTTCTCCTCCCTCATCCTTCTCCCTCTTCCTCCTCCCTCCTCCTCCCTCCGCCTCCTCCCTCCACCTCCTCCCTCCGCCTCCTCCCTCCTCCTCCTCTCTCCTCCTCCTCCCTCCTCCTCCATCTCCCTCCTCCTCCTCCCCCTGCGTTCTTCTCCTCCCTCCTTCTCCTTCCTCCTCCCTCCTCCTCCCCCTCCCTCTTCCTCCTCCTACCCTCCTCCTCCTCCTCGCTCCTCCTGCCTCCTCCTCCTGCCTCCTCCTTCCTCCTCCCTCCTCCTCCCTTCTCCTACCTCCTCTCTCCTCCTCCTAATCCCTCCTCCTCCCTCCTATTCCTCCCTACTCCTCCTCCTCCTTCCTCCTCCCTCCTCCTCCTCTCTCCGCCTATCTCTTCCTCCCTCCTAACTCCTCCCTCCTCCACCTCCCTCTTCCTCCTCCCAGCTCCTACTCCTCCTTTTCCTTCTTCTGCTGATGCTGCTGCCGCTGCTCCATTTACCCAAGTTAATTGTTGGGGAAGATGTAAAGACCTTTCAAGTGCTCTTTCTAATGCTTTTTGTAAGTTGGTCTTCGTTTATCTAAGGTTGTTCTAACTGCAACCAATAAATGATTAGACAGACAGGCAGACAGACAGACAGACAGAGAGGGAGGGACGGACAGACAGACAGACAGACAGACAGACAGACAGACAGACAGACAGACAGACAGACAGACAGACAGACAGACAGAGTCGGGAACGGGAACTTATATGACTACTTATATGAATTAAATGAGATGCTCGCCATCAGGGGCTGGGCGAAGCCGGGCCGGATCAGACAGACAGACAGACAGACATATAGACAGACAGACAGACAGATAGATAGTCGGGAACGGGAACGGGAGCTTATATGACTACTTATATGAATTAAATGAGATGCTCCACACCAGGAGTTGGGCGATGCCGGGCCGGGTCAGACAGACAGACAGACAGACAGACAGACAGACAGACAGACAGACAGACAGACAGACAGACAGACAGACAGACAGACAGACAGACAGACAGACAGTCGGTAACGGGAACGAGAACTTATATGACTACTTATATGAATTAAATGAGATGCTCCCCACCAGGGACTGGGCGAAGCCGGGCCGGGTCAGCTAGTGTATATATATATATATATATATATATATATATATATATATATATATATATATATATATATATATATATATATATATATGAAAGAAGAAAGATGATGAATATTACGAACACTAACAATTAGAACAATTAACAGTAGTCGGACTCCGCACTGGGCTTACAAGTTAAAATGCTGAAATAACACACCTTTCACAAACTATAGTTAGGGGATGCTGATGAAAGTAACTCTGCGTCTGGTACAATGATATACATTGGTGCAAGAGTGTCCACCATATACAGAACAAAGAAAATGAGATTTGCCTACACCCGATGCAAATGACTACACAATATGTGCATCTGCCAACACGCTCAAGATGATTGCTGCTTTCTTGGCATTTATTTAAACTGAAGTCGGAAGGTGTAAGGAGAAGAAAGAAGATAAACAAAATAAACCAGCCGACCGCCAGATAGAATGTACTTATGTTGTGTCTCTGGGGAGATGCTCTTGAATGAAATATGAAAGCAGTTGGGTTACAATTGTCATAAAATAGCAAGGGTAGAACCACACATTAAAGCTATTATTCGTTCATTGCATGCTATTATATTAAGTTTAATGTATATAGTTATCGTCATTTTAATGCCTGCAATTTAGTAATCCAACCACTGTTGCCTTATCATGGGTGTCTTATTCCCCCACGACAATGAGTGCTATAACCGTACCGTTCCTGATTATCATATTTACACTACTGTCTATACTGTTTGTTTTATTCCCATTTTCTCTGTTCTCGCATCAATTGATCCTTTCATAGTCTTTTTAACGTTGATCTTAGAGGTACTTTGCATGCCCGTCTTTATTTTGGTAAAGCCGCACATGCCCAAACACACATACACAGAGAGCGACTGAGAGAGAAAGTGAAAGAGATAGAGTGAGCGAGAAGGGAGAGAGAAAGCGAACACAAATACATATACGTCACCAGTATGTATTTTGTCAATTATCTATAGTTGTAGACCCAGCTGTATGATAGACTTGGCTACTTATGACATCTATTTTATATGCAGATAGCTGGCTATTCCGCGAAGTTCAAGTTCCCCCACAGCAATGCTCTGTGGCTATTTAGGCACTGCAGATGCGAAACCCGGCGTGTTAACATTTGGAAATTTTTTAGCCGTTTCTAAATTGTCAACATTTTCTTTCCGTACGTCTAATATTATTGATCATTGTCTGTAAATATTAAGTAAATCAGCGGTAACGCACATATGCTCCTTTGGTATTCGATCCAGTACCAGGCTTTCATTTCCATTGCAGAAAAAACCGTGACTGCATTGCTCGACCACCAAACACATTATCTATTGTCTTTATACACTGCATAGCTTCAGTTTAAACAGTCGCTCGTCTTCATACGGTGACTAGTTTGTCTTTGTCACAATCCGATACATATATAGTATAGTTTTATTAGTAATAGTATAGAAGTAAACACTGACTAAAGAATAGACTTTGTACGGTAGTTGCTGACATCAACTAACAACACTTAGTATTACGTACGATTTTCGCGAAGTTCATTCAGTATGTAGCATGTCCTTTGCAGAACCCCGCTCCCATAACAACCTTCCGGAAAACCTCTCGATCATAAGCAAGATATCCCGCTTCCGATACACCCATCTGGAGATCATCCGCCACATCCTGCACACATCTTCTCTTTGGCCGTCCTCTTCCTCTCTTCCAAGGCATATACCCCTCCATTATGGTTCTCTCCAATTTTCGTGACGTTTCAAGTGACCAAAATATTTCAATTTTCATTTTTTATCGTCTTTAGTAGCCAACCTTCTTCAATATTCAGATCTTGAAGTATGGTTGCATTTGTTTGTTTCTTTATCCAAGATAGTCTTAGAAGTTGTCTATAACATGTCTATTCAAAGGCATTTATGCGCTGTTCAGCTTGTTTAGTACATATCCAGGTCTCACTGGCGTATGTTGCAACGGGACAGATGCATGCTCTTAAAAATCTAACTTTTGTAATTCTATATGTCCCACTCTACAATTTATTCAGTTGTTTTAGTCTTTGAAGAACAATAGACATTCTACTTTTAATTTCTTTCATTGTGTCACCATTGTTGGTAATCAATGACCCAAAATATTCGAAATTTTCTACCACTTCCAAATTTTCCTCATTAACATATTGTCCCTGTTTTCCACTACCATTAAAAGAACTGGACAGCATACAAATACCTGGGTACAATCTTCATACTGCTCCAAATAATAAGAGAAGAAATAAAACTAGAATCAACTCTGGAAATAAGATATACTATGCACTACAACATCTGCTAAATCAAATGCGTTATCTCGTAACACCAAGATCACAATATACAAAACACTGATTAGACTCAGTTGTACTGATGGCTCTGAAACCTGGGATACAACTAAGGGACGAAGCCTTGTTACAAAGCCTTTGAGAACAAAGTCTTAAGACGCATCGGGCCAATTAGGGACACACAAAGTGGAGAGTGGAAAAGAAGAAGCAACAAAGACATTTATGATCTGTTTAAGTCCCCGCTAATCACTGGTATCATGAAAGCTAATAACTGCAATGGCTGGGGCATATAGAAAGAATGGAAGATAATAGGGAAACAAAACTCGCTTACAGTCAGGAAATAAATGACCGCAGACCCCAAGGTCTGAAGAAGACGGCGAAGAGATAATATACATACAGACCTACAAGCACTTAGGATCAGCGACTAGAAAGAGAAGGTCAACCAGAGAGACGAATGGAGACGGCTTGCATCTGCAGCAAAGAATCTCAATGGCTCGGAATGCTGAAGAAGAAGAACATATTTCCCTGGCCTTGGAGTTAACGTTTTTCTTCGTAATCCCGTATATTCTCGTCAGTAACGTAACCTGCGTGAGAATCGGTTGCGGTTCTCGTAGCGTTGGTAACTTACGAGGTATGTG
This sequence comes from Cepaea nemoralis, assembly GCA_014155875.1. Lineage (NCBI taxonomy): Eukaryota > Metazoa > Mollusca > Gastropoda > Stylommatophora > Helicidae > Cepaea > Cepaea nemoralis. Next base: position 96,165 of record JACEFZ010015147.1, read on the forward strand.
AGCCGGTCGCTCAGAAAGCAATAGCAAACTACTGAGCGTAATCTTGCCCAGTACACCAAAAGCAGCTGAAAAAAAATGCTGAAGTTGACTGCAACGTCCTGTAAGGGATATGCTAGACAGAAAGAAAGAAAGAAAGAAAGAAAGAAAGAAAGAAAGAAAGAAAGAAAGAACAATATATTTTATCCATAGTAGTTTTTCTGTATACATTATCTTTGTTTTTGCTATGTTAAGATACAAGTTGTCATTTTCACTATTCAACTGAGTTGAGATTATTAGGTATTCTATACCATTCTGTGTTGTGGATAGCAATAGTATATCATCAGCATATGAATCTCTGGTATGTCATGACCACCGATATTTAGGGCATTATACTGCTCCCTGTTTATATCATCTCTGACATTTCTTATAATATTTTCGGTGTACTGGTTAAACAAATAGGGGGACAGCACACAGCCCTGACGGACTCCTTGCTTGATAACAAACCAATCTGATGTCTCGCCATCTATTCTAACCGCTGCTTATTGGTCTAGATCAGGGATAACCAACCATTTCCGCAGGAGGAACAAATGTCAGAAATAATATTTCCTGCCGGATCACGAATCTATTATTTTTGTTTGTTTGTTTTTTGATATTTAAAGTAACCAAACAAGCATGCTATAGTGTGTTTATTTTTTTATTAGCCCCAATATAAAATTCAATATCTCAGTAACCAACTGAGAGAAAATGATGAGATTTAGCATATAACCTTATCATTATGTCCACCCAACAAAAAAATTTATTGTTCTGGAGATTGTACGGCAGATTAAATGTTTGTTTATATGCGGTATATAATGTACGGCTCAGGATAATACCATCCATTTTAAAGTATTACAGCTTCAGCAAGACACATCCGCGCTTTTTTTTAAATTGTCTCGCGGTTTTTCGTTTTGGCACAAACTAGCTGCGGAGTTAAATGGTATTGTTCAGAGGTGTCTCAATGGGGGTTCTTTCATGAAACGTGATTATATAAATAAACTAGCTGACTGGCCGGCTTCGCCCAGCTCCTGGCGGGGATCTGTCTGTCTGTCTGTCTGTCTGTCTGTCTGTCTGTCTGTCTGTCTGTCTGTCTGTCCTGTCTGTTTGTCTGTCTGTCTGTCTGTCTGTCTGTCTGTCTGTCTATCTATCTATCTATCTATTCTGTCTGTCTGTCTGTCTGTCTATGCATGTATTTATATATCTATCTACCTACCTACCTAGTAGCAAGCAAGCTAGCTAGCTAGCATATCCATCCATCCATCCATTCATTTACCCATCCCATCCACCCACCTACCTACCTTTCTACCTACCTACCTACCTGCCTGCTGCCTGCGAGCCTGCCTTACTGTCTGTCTGTCTGTCTGTCTGTCTGTCTGTCCTGTCTGTCTGTCAACCAGTCCGCGCTATTAAATATTGATAAATGTTACTGGAAAAATGTGAGAACCATGTGTTGAAAGAGGAAGAGGACTATTGGAGAAAGGATGGATTGAATCTTATGCAACCGAGAGCAATCATCAACCTTATGGAATCGTCCGACACAGATTAAGGTCTGAGCAGATCGCAGACCTTAATCTACGTACTCACTTACTGGGATATTTTGCTCCAACTATTCAGACGAATTGCAGGCCCTAAACATTACATCATCAGCATAATGTCAATGGCAACAGTTTGTATTCCACAGTGATGAATTTTCAATTCCGCAAGCCCTCAGCGGTGACAAACAACTGTTTTGAAAAAGGAAAAAAAAACACACACACACACAATTAACGCATTGAATACCAACAGAAGAGTAATATTGCGGTGGAAACTTACACATTGTGGCATAACAAGAAACGTGATAGCAAACACGTTGTCAAATTAGAGAACAACACACGTGCATACGAATCAATCTATAAACTTCAATGAAATGAGGACCAACATCTTGGTCGTTAAGAAGAAAGCCCACTACAGAGACACTGACAATATTTTCATAGTACAAAACAGGTAATCATGTTCCGTCTCTTAACGTAAACATCAGAGTAGACAATCTTTCACGAAGACTCAAAATGGGTCTGTCACCCATGTGTACTTAAAGTCGCTTAAAATACTTCACTTCTTTTTATAAACTGTGTCTATGAGTACTTCTCCATTCCCACTAGATCACATCGTTTTGAATTTTATATAGTGTTATATGACATTTGACTGTTTACAACATATAGAAACAACCACTGTTGAACAAACATCAACAAGCAATTGACGAAACATCAACATTGACAAACAGTTCAGCATTAAATCAAGATCTGATTAGACATATAGTGTAATGGCCCACACTGAATTTCCAGAACAGGCATGGATGATATGCAATATCATAAACACATTAAAATGTGATAATCCAATTGTCCCAAACAATCTATGCTCTTAGACCCCTAAAACAACACTCACTATTTGGTTTCTATACCATCATGACCACTTTAGCAGAATGTAAATCAAAACAAAAACATGGTCTATGAGTATCAGAAAAAACCAAAACATATAAAAACCTTTGTTTACCAGCACCATTTACAAATTCTCATATGTAAAAAAAATATTAATGAGATGGTGTCCGGAATACTCCAATCCAGAATATAACATTCCTCTACATAATACGGTACTAGACTATTCTCAGAATTATGTTTTTCCTTTACTGTCCTGTTATACAGTTCATTATTCCTCTTCAATGCTTGGCATTTAATGTCATTATCCGGGAACAGGAATAATACTCACTCAACTGTGATCTGTTCTTACAATATCCACTGACTATTTCCTCCAGAGAAGAGTATAATCCAAAATATAATTTATACATTATCCGGGATTGAAACCACATACACTCTGGTGCTAATGGGCGGTGTTCTATTAAAACTAAAGCCTGGGTCAGTCTAATTTTCAAAAGCTCCAAATTAAGACATGGCAAAAGGGTACTTCCCTACATCGTCACATAGATGAAAAAATTTACGACCGTCCAGCTTCTCGGCTTATGTTATTCGATTCTCGACTTGTGTTTCAACAGGTGGGTTTACTCACCCTGTCTCCAGTGCATAGGCCATCCTACACTTAATGATAGGCAATCAGGCCGACATTGGAGCTGCATAGAGTCATACGTAGATACATCTATTTCATTCGCAGGAACATACACTGTTGAGCAACACTAGTTGGTAGCATCTAGGATTATATCCAGGATTGGTCTGCTGCATGGCAAGGAATTTACGAAGAATAAATCCAGCACACAAACTGGGAGTCGCAGAAGTCGATGATGTCTTTCTGAATGCCGGTATATCCGATCGAGCCTTTACTGCCAGGCCATTTCTATTCTAGTGTCTTTAGTTGGTGATTTGAGTTGGTATTCAGGTCCTAGAACTTTGTGTTTAAATTGTTTATGTTTATATACCGTTTAGTGTGGTACCATTGGTGTTCATACCAAGAACCTAGCGTTGATTTTGCCGCTGTGTGACTGGCGCCGAAGGAGAATACTTTTGAGTATTCTTTGAACTTGGGATTCCAACAGGCAGTTGGAGGGTTCTCACTGCTGTTAGTTTTCTTAAACTTGGTTTAACTCCCATAGCTTCGTTGACCTCGCTGATTGATAATGCGTCAGGTGGGACCTCCCAGAAGTAAAACATTTTATACTTTTGTTATCTGTGTACTAGCTATATCCGTGTCGACATTCTGATATGGAAGTCCGTCCTGGGTATTCTGACAGAAGTGGAATATTAATCGCGTAGTGTCGATCATCTTCGCCCATGTCTGGCTAGGCAGCTAATAATTGTGGCAGACAACTTTTATTTGTAGGTCCAGAATAGGTTTAT